>JAMBLF010001411.1:0-95833 GCA_030578115.1 Leucoptera coffeella | reverse complement strand
AGCACTTTCGCTTCAATTTCATTTACAATCCTCCTCCTACACACCCGGTGGTTATCATATAATTATATATATATGTATATATATAAATGCATTATTAAAAGGAGACATGTTTTTTAAAGTCTTTATGAGTATGTGTGAATGTATATTGAATAAATACACACCAAACAGTATGAAGATGCAGATAAGCTCCGCGGTCCACATTTTCCGAGCTACGAGTCACATTTCCACTTCACAAACACTTCACGGCTCCCTTTGTTTATGCTCATTTTAAATGTCAGAAAGTACAGGCATATCCGGCTTCCATTTTTAACATTCACATTTTCAAGTACCCACACACGTTCACCAAATGATTATAACCTGGAACAGAAGAAAATAGTGTTAGAATATAAAATAGTGTTCGTTTTGAACGAAAATCGCTACACGCTAAGTCCAGTGCTAGTCTAGGACGAAAAAGAAGGCTAACTAGCTGCCACTCCTCCCGGAATGTCGTATGAGACGACTAAGGGACTAGGGGTATATGAAATATATAGGCAATGGGCTAGCAAACAGGCAAAAATTTTCCATACGACATCACAACTCCGTTAGGCTAATAAGTGAGCAAGTAGATGTTTTCAAGGTTCGGTCCACCTCAAAAGGGATTGACGAACGTGAAGGACTATGTAACTAGCTATCTTTTGCGACATGTAGTGGGTGACTAAGGGATAAGGTATCAATGAAATTTTCCGAGCAAATATATAAACATATACATTTATATATACATAATATATAAACTATAATCGATTTTCCATGTCTGACGAACACTATAATTTTGCTAAAAATATAACGAAAAATGACTATAGGTGATATTAATTCTCTCAAGGTCCTGTCCATGCCAAATGGAATTAAGAGACATGGTGAATGAGTAT
Organism: Leucoptera coffeella; assembly: GCA_030578115.1. Taxonomy (NCBI): domain Eukaryota; kingdom Metazoa; phylum Arthropoda; class Insecta; order Lepidoptera; family Lyonetiidae; genus Leucoptera; species Leucoptera coffeella. The sequence continues at coordinate 94,928 of JAMBLF010001411.1, read as the reverse complement.
TCATGATCAATTTTATTTCATATTATTGTTAAATAATTGTTGTATTCTGATTTAATAAAGATTGGTCCGTGGGTCCTTATCAAAAATTAAAATTTTGATTACGTTACTATAATATAAATATATGTATATGCATATATACGAGCAACTTGCATCTTCATATCCCTAATCTCACGAAGCTATGCATTGAACAAAAAAATCGGTAGATAAGAGATATTGTTTTTCATTATCGTTTAAAATGGCTCAACATTATATCAAGTCTAGGATATTATTACACATTGATGTAGGTTGAATTCAGAACGGTGGTTATAAGTACTCTTAACATCACAAATAATTGTATTTTACAGTGCAGTAATTTCAAAACAATTATAGGTGAGGTTAGTAATCCAAACTAAAATACAGTGTCCCAAATAAACGGGAATCTTTAATTTGTACCACCTTTAAAACTATTTTTGTGAGTATTTCTGACTTAAAGAGGTAAACGGGAGTGATACTGCTTAAAATAATTATGGATTTATTATTTTAAAATCCAGTAGCAAACCGGTTAAGCCGGTTATATTATATATGTATATAATAATATATATGTTATAGCATTGAAACACAGCTACTTATACACTCCACTGCACTGTTATACAAAGTAAGAAACAAATATTTACGAAATAAAAATACGAGTAGAATACCTTTACACAGGATTACACACATACAATTACACACACACACATACAATTTTCTTTGTAATAAATGTTGACTTCTCTCCTACGGTGAGAGAAAACATCTTGAGGAAACCAATCTATTCCTCGAAACAGGTAAATAGTCAGTGCTAGTAAAGTGAGCCGGCTTACCACCTGTCACATTGCTACTATCTACATATGTAGTCTAAAAAAAATTATTACATCCGCAATTGTGGAGACGGGACACTCGATGCCTTGACTCGAAATACTCTGCAAGCTCGTAAAAGTGTTTGATTTTGCTTGTCTTTATAATACAAAGTAACTTATTTGTCAATTTAGTTTTATTTTAATATTAAAAGCAGGTTTGATGTGACCATGATTGAACCACTCCGTAATTTCGAAAATGCGCCTCAAAGCTCTGACTACCCCGCAAGGTATACTGGTTGTGAATATATGTAATGAACCAGATATTCGAAGGTGTTCGTTGAAGTTGTTTGTCAACAATTGGGAAATTCGAGATGCCGATTTGCCTTGAGGTAACTGTTTATTATTAGTATTGTTTTCATTCTACGTCGTTTGTTATGTTTGCATCTACTATAATATAACATAAGAAGAGAAGATAAGACAGTTATTTTTATATAAATTAGACGTAATACTAATCGGTGGACATTCAAGGCTCAATCTACCCCTTAAGCGATTCACTCATGATGTTAATATATCATAGCCCAACTTTAGGTAAGCAGAAATTGCGTGACCCTAAAATAATCAAGAATCCTAAGATTCTAATTTAACACACACATTTCATTGTTAAAATTTCCGCATATGTGTACATTGAGTATAGATAGTACATATTTTAATATGTCTTATATGTTTAATATACAATATGATGCAATATACATATACGTCAAACCTCATCCCTTGTAGAGGGATTAAATATATATAATAATTGTTTAAATACAGGAAAACGAAGGAAATATCCATATGTAATAACTTTTCAAACAACCTATTGAAAAATTCGTTACATTTGTTATGATCACCCAAAAATACTTTATAAACCCTGTTTTTCTCTAATGCATTAATTCTCTTACGAAAGTAGTCATCACAGGTCTTAGATATCATAATTCTTCCTTAATATATAAACCAATTACAGTACAAACAATGTCCGTCGCACCAAACTAAAATGAGTTTGCAATCAACCTGTCCAAAGCAAAGGACGAGTAATACGAACCGTTTAAACGCGACTGTAAACTCAATCTCTAAACAGATATGAAATTATACAAACTATATACAGTTTGTATAATTTCTGTTGATTTAAATGCTTTGCATGAAACTAGAATGTGGATTTAAATGGTATATTCATGACATATGCAAATGTTGTACTCGTATGTTATGTAAGGCATATGTTTTAGTTGATACAAGAGAGGGTAGAAATTATAGGATATATAAAGGTTTTGGTAAATGAGTGTGTTATCGTTATTGTCATACTAAAGCGTCGCTAGATTATTTATATATTTTGGATATTTGACGTTTTATAAGAATGTATGTGGTACGCAATTTTATGTATTTAGGTTGCTGTTAAGGTTACTTGATTTTTGTCATGCAATCATATACTGATGTCACAATTTAATCCACCCAACATGCCGGTTGATTTAAATAACATTTAAATTTTGCCTTCTAATAATAATACACAAACTCACACATTACGAAACCATTACAATGATTATGGTATGCGGCATTCTTAAGTTATTCTATTATTTTTCAATAGCACTTGTATGCGGAACAATCCAAATTCAAAGTGACACGCAACTTAACAAAAAAACTATTTAAGACATGCACAAAGCGTTCTATTCAAGTCACCGAAAATTCAAACTTACGATTACCAAGTTATTAAGGCGAATAAAGGAAAGGAAATTACTTCCGAAACCGAAGAAAAGCCGCTTTGTTGAACACAACCACTTTTTTTTCTTCCACTAAACTTTTCACCAACCGAAATAAATTTTCCAACTTATAAAAAAACTTAATCAACTTAGTTCATCACTTAGAAGTCAAGAAACAATCCTCAGTTCAGTTTCTCTAAGTACTCGTAAATGATATAACGTAGGTGTATGCAGAGCTGAATAGCGACGTCACCCCACAGTAGCGCGAGCAGACTAAAGCCTTAACTACGGAGCCTTTACCGCGGTGCGAATCGTACATGCGCACTTAACGCTAGACTTGTGTCATTAAGGCTTTTATTTTTTCACTTGCTTGTTGTTGTTTAATGTTGCCCATTTCGTTTTAGCGTTAGTTGTTTCGCAACCTGTTTTATGTGGAAGCTATCGCTGTGTCAAGAGCCTAGTTCATTTGATGTACCTATGAATATAATTAGCAATGTAGGTGCTAAAACTAACTTTTTAATACATAAATTGGAATGATGTAGAAATTAACACATATTTATCTATACGTTAGCAATCGGTTGTTTGCAGTATCTTTTACCAATCACGACTTTTATTCCTTTTTAATTTTATGGTCAAAATATATCAATCATACTAAAAAAATATGCTATTTTGATAATAGACGATACATGATTAATAAGTTTAAGATTTATTACACTTAGTTCAAGTAATTCATTAACGTCTCATAAATTACCTCCTCTTATACATTATTGAAATCAGTTTACTATTTATTTACTTTGACGCGATCGCCATGTTTCGTTCCGTGCTCTATCGCAATAAAGTTTATTCATTCATTCAGGGGCGGCCCACTTGTTCTTTTATCTTTGACCAAACAGGCAAGAGCTAGTTCCTGCTTGTACCAATATCAACAGTGTATCTTGTACGTGCAACTCTTCCTATAGAAAAGTTGTTCAGTGGCCGAGTTGGGCGCTCAAGTAGTTTCGAGTTGGTGCGAAGTTTTCTTTATGCCTGCCCCGTTGACGAGACAGCACCCATTTTATATTTAGAACAGTTGTTTCAACCTAGTATCGTTGCAGATACATGCACATGATGAATTTTTTTCTAAAGATCACGGTATTTGTCAAGGATTATATTTTTGAGCATAATGCTGATTAGTGTGTGATACATCTTACTAAACTAAGCCAAACCCTGAAAAAGTATTTACTCCGTGTTTCTATTTGTACTATAAAAAATATAACACTATCATCAAAGATTGGTCTCTCGCTACCCTCTACAGGGAAATATCAATCGTATTTATATGTGTATATATTTCAAAATAAATAAACAATGGACCGCATTTAGGCAGGTTTGAGTATAGGATATCAGCGAAGCAAGAGTAATTTGGAAGCTCTTGATCACAAAACGTTTAAAAGGGAAACAGACGAGATGGAAATGTTTTCAATGATAACTTCTAGATGCTTTTATATCTTATTTAACCTCAATACTCCTACATACAAACATCAATACATATAATATTCACATCCTACAGTCTTTTTTAATGAGGACAGAATTTTGACGTTGATGTGACTCATCAAGAAATTGTGGTTGTGATATTATATGAAACATTGGTGACGGGTTGCTGTTACATCATCCAGCCTCTTTCGGCATGCCGGGAAGAACAGCAGCTGTATTTCTTTTTTTTTACTTTCAGCTACATTATGTATATATCTTTAAATATTATGGGTGCTTAAGAGATGTGGGATAGTTTAAGTTTCTACTTGGTGAACGTGAAATTTAGACGTGGATCCTCTTTAGAAAGATAGGCGTGATGTTTACATCATGTATGTTTGAAAGTGCAACAAATACATTTATAGATTCTTGGTTCAAATAACCTTTTTAGATATGACAGACATGTTATGGAAGATACTCAGCGTCTATTACCAAGTCGGTAAGACCTTCGACTTGTTATTAGAGGTCCTTTTTTCGATTCCCAGCTGTGTGATTTTCATTTACGTATGTAATTTACAGTTCGCTAACGGTGAGATATAAAGAATCCTGCCTATCCCTTGCTATCGCACTGAAACGCGATCTATCCAGTGAAACGCGATCTTTGAGTGGATCAATTCTAATATGCCTTAAAATTTAGGAAATGGACACTTAAGCCTCTGAATACCCCGCCGCAATAAAAAGGAGTGAACTCACAACTTGTGAAGCGTATGTTATGCAAAAGTATAAAATGCTTCCACTTTAATTTAGCACAGAAGCATTTTGATAAGAAAGAGACATGAACTGAAAACAATGTGACGTTAATACTTTTAGTCTAGTGTTTACGCTTTGCACAAACACTGTCAGAAATGAAGGGAATGTTCATTTCACATGTCATGCCCACGCTATATCCAATTTGGTACATTTTCATTACTTAGTGAAGTTTTCATATATTTCTATCATACATACATACATGTAACCGTCTTCTATACATAAATATCACTATGAACAATGGTTCGTCAATTGACAGATCGTGACAAAACTCTCTCGCCTCATTGACATCCTGTAATATTATTATGCGTGTTCTTTTGTTCATCACGCTACGTACACTGGCTTTAATAATAATCTTCAAATGTATCTATGATCCGTAATTGTTATTCGTATCTTCTTCATAAATACCACATAAGTTAAAGAGAGGTTAGAATGACTATCAAAAGAGACAATTCTGAACATATTAAACCTTTTAGTATCAATCATTGGTATTCAAAATCGTGACTTTATTCATTCTACGACAAACGAATCTCTCATTATATTGCATACATACACAACATACGCAACACGACTTATACACACTCCCTTTTTATTGCGGCGGGGTAGTCAGAAGCTTTAGTGTCTCATCTCTGAAATTATATATGTATATAAATAAGGAATATATGTGAGTGAAGTGAAGGGTGGTTACGTAGGGGCCGGCCCAATAAGACATATGACAGTCAGATAGACGCTTCATTGAAAAAGGGTGATTTTAGGAGTACCTATAACCACCGAGTGTGTATGAGAAGATGTATCAGTGTCAATGAAGCGAAAGTGGTCTGTCAGTATCGGGACAAATGGGGATCCGTGATCTCTGCCTACACCTCTACAGGGAATCATGCGTGATGTATATATTAATAAAGTAACCCATCTTAGAACTATCTTAGGACTAATGCATTATAATAAATCGTCCGCAAAAGTAATATAATTCGTCCAGAAAAGTAGCTTAAAACGTTCATATAATTATCGGACAGTTCTTGTTGCGCAGGCCAAACAGGCATCGTTTTCCCACGGGATGAAGCACAAGCTTGTTTTACGGACCGATGCGATATGGGTCGAAGTTTCTACTTACATGGCACTTCTATTTACGAGTTTGTTTGATTGGTACATTATTAGTTTCTATGGATATTTGAAGTGAATTAGTTAGGAAAATGGACTGTAAATTAATGTGTTCTAAGATACTGTGTTTTTATATTTGTGTTTATTTGTCTTAATAATAATAATCTTCTAATGATGGCTGACTAATTATTTATCGGAACAATGACTAAGACTATGATTTAAAAAAAAAGTACTTGACGCTGTAAACAAAAAACCTAACACACAAACAAAATACAGCAAACAAAACATAGAACTACACATATTTCAATCAATTGAATCCCCTACCAACATATACTACCCCAAGACGCTGCCAATACTAGTAAGGATGCACCTTCAAAGCCTCTGCTTCGAAGCCTTTGTGAGGCAGACACCTCAACAATGCCCCTTTGCTTTTACAGCTTACATGGTCCACTTTGTGCCAAGGCTGTTTGTAGGCCAGATTGGGACCTTGCTCTCAATAGTAGTACCTCCGGCATAGAGCCAGGTATGCGATAAGCCAAGATATAAAAGACAAACACATTCACGGCCATTGGCCCTTGCGGGGTAGTCACAGGTTTAAGTGTCCATCTCCGCAATTGCGAAGGTAGTAATTCTATAAGCCTAGATAATAATAATATATAAACACGTCACACCTGGTTCCCTACTAAGGGATATAAAGATTATGCATACCCATTTCTCCTTATTCCTTCCTCTCTTTATCGCATTACTGACATCATCACTACATAGTATAAAACAAAGTCGCTTTCTCTGTCCCTATGTCTCTTTGTATGCTTAAATCTTTGAAACTACGCAACTGATTTCAATGCGCTTTTTTTAATAGATAGAGTCATTCAAAAGGAAGGTTTATATGTATAATAACATCCATTAGATAGTGGAGTAGGCTATATATTTTATACCCGTGCAAAGCCGGAGCGGGTCACTAGTATGTATATAATATATACCTTCTCATTGGGGGTATTATAGTTTTCTCTAATGTTACTCTTTTTTCAGTATGTCACTAGTTCTATTTGTTTGTCATATCTTATTAGGCTGATCCTTTTCGTAACTGATATTTAAGGTCATCCACAGAATTCGTAGTAAACTTTTTAAGTCGTAGTACTATTAGCTCGGAAAGGAATAGATGACGTGAATAATACATATGTATTAAAAAATATCGAAATAATATCGCGACGTAAGACTTAAGAAAAGCGTCAATAGAAGTGCTAGTATATTGCTAAGCTTGCATGTAAAGGAATTTAAAAATGTAGCGGGAATAAGTGGACATTTATAATATGCAAGCTATTTTGTCAGTGATTATTGAATTCGCATTCTTATGTTTGGAACCTTATAATAAGTATAAATAAAAGAATGCTGATGTAATATAATGCCTACAATTTTTACTAGAAATGTTTAGGCTTGGACTTTGCTTGGATTCGAATTTAGAAGCTATTCGTGTCAATCTAATTCGGCACTTAATAAGCCGGATGTGATATAACGTTCAGCGTTCTTATTTACAATGATATGTAAAAGAATGTAATAATGCTATACAAATATGTCACGTTTTAAGCAAGAACTTATGTAAATATAACATCACCTGTGAAATCTAGTTAACCGAGTTGCATAAGAATGATAATTAATTAAGATAGTATTTTAGATTTTAGAAGGTGACCAAGAGAAGTTATGTGTTTGAATGATATGACTATTGAGACACTAAGTTCAGAACTCCTCATCAATATATAAACTATTGTACCAAATCCTCAGAAAAGGTATATATGATAAAAGTATATATGGTTTATAGAAGTTAATGATATATCATCGAAAATAAAAACAATTAGTTTTATAATTTCTACTAGTTTGCAATTCTGAACTCATAATATGTAAAATCATTGCGTATTTTGTTATATTAGGGATATGTTGTAAATAATTAAATAATAAAATTTACTATTATTTACCCAATACCTCTATTTAACAATACATTACTTCTCTCAAGAAACTGACACCAACACCTTTAACATTATAAAACCCATACAAAACAATACAAACCTTATACAGCGTCCAAATGCAATTTACTATTCATAATTACAACTAAACAGTCCCACAGTTCCACTCACAAACCCACACACAAACAGTTCAAAGACTAACGAATTTAGCAAATAGGTATCCAGCTCAAAACCCGCTCATCTAGGTACCCTAACAGAACTAGACTGGAGAGCGAAAGGAAGGCTACATGGTGCCAAGTGTACATGCGCATTTAGCGAAGGCTTTTCTTTTAAGAACTGTGCGAGCCTTTCACAATTAGCTTCAGCTTCCGATTGTGAAAACAAAAGGTTGGAGAAAAGTTTGCGAAGTGTTGTGTTTCATTTTGTGAAAATTGATATGATGGTTAAGTATGAGTTTTTGAAAGTTATTCAAATATACTCGTTAAGTATAAGTCTGAAAATTCATTCGAAAATATTTGATTGAAGCTGGTCTGTGTTAATATGTATTATTGATGCCATTGATTTATAAGTACATATACATACACATCACGCTCGTCTCCTAAAATAAGGGTTGGTAGAGAGAGATAGATAACAGTCAGATAGACGCTACATTGAAAAAGGGCGACGCTAGGAGTACCTAAAACCACCGAGTATGTATGAGAAGATGCTTGTGTGTCAATGAAGCGGAAGTGGTCTATCAGGATCGGGACAAATGGGGATCCGTGATCTCTGCCTACACCTCTACAGGGAATCAGGCGTGATGTCTATGTATGGTAGAGAGTCATGGAACTTCATTTTTCTATTAATTTGTCTCAGGAACTATTTGTGTGTATATACTTTATTTATTTACCTGAAATGGTCGAACACACTGTTTTATCCTAATATATTAAATTTTACTCTTGTTGTATAGGCTAAATATTATTTGTATTTGAGATTAAAGTCTATTTCTTAGTACTTCACCTAAACATATAGACATTCGTTTACCATTCTCAAATGAACTCAAGCCTCTAATTAACATGTCACCAAAAATACTGACCGTCATGTAATTGAACTCTGAACCTCGGAACCAAAGTAAATAAAGATTTCAAAGCTCATATTTAAGACTCAAACTGTTGCCCTTTTCAAAATCACCCTTTCGAGACGAAGCAAGCGTGTCAATGTTTTATTTACACATCTCGCTAATTAAAAATGTGTACGCAGGCGTGTTTTAACGAGTCCCATGGCTTTTTACAGGTACATCTTTTTGTTTCTCAGTTACTTTGTGTCTATTTTTTATTGGAAATGGTTCTTAACACTTTTATTTCTAATTCAAATAATTACTACATATGATCATTGGCGCTACCACGTTCAGTTGGTATTAATTAGCAAGTTTATAATATTTTGGTAACACGAAAATGGACAATGTGTTGTAATTGATCTTTAAAAGACGAAAAGAGCTTAGACAGACTACAGACGCTTTAACATACTTGGTTCATTGTCATCAATATATGTCAACACTCATTTGATTTCTTAACGGTTTTATGATAACAAACATAGATACACATCACGCCAGTCTTCCTATAGAGGAATAGGCAGAGTCACGAATTTATGATTTCCATTGTCCGGTTAATTAATTAATTTAAAACAGAATAACAAGCCTGTAAGGCAAAAACCTCATTACACATACATTATCTATAATTACATAAACTATGACTATGAAAATCTTAAATTAATCTAATAGTTTTATTATAGCTTTGGCGAACTCATTAAACCCATAACCGACTCAGTTGACTTAATGCTACGAACAGTCATTCGTAGTATAAACATTCTTCGTAGCAAAATACACTTATACCACGCTCAGTAAACCATACCTACAAATAATTTAAACCTTTAACTCCAAAGTCACTAGTTCAACCTTTCTCTTTGGACACATTTCCAATCCCGCTAAATGCCAAGATATCCATTAGCTGGAAAAGAAACAACAAAATTACAATCCCAAGTCTAGCTCTTAGCCAGTCTAGGCACTCAGTGGGTTGGGCCCTATTCTTCGCAGTTTAAAATAGTGCTTCCCACATTTTCGCTTTATTCCTTTTCTGTTCAACTGTTGTCTGCATTGCATTGTTTCGTCCGAACGAAGGAGCCTCTCAAGGTTTTGTTTCTCAATTCTACGTACAATGTTTGTTGACATACGTAAAGAAACGTCCTTTTTATTTAAAGTATAGTCAGATTGTTATATGAAATATGACCTTTAAGACTAAATAAAGTAATTAGTAATATTAAAGTTAAATACATATGTAGCATTTACATGATATAACATAATAAGCGTAATGAGGCTTGTGGAATATAATAATAATCCTTTAATGTGTATCCACATTACAGTAAATTACATAATAATATTAATTATAATAAAATATGTTAGACACGATAAAAAAAGATATTAAAAATGACCAATTACAATTAAATGTCAGTCAATAATAATCCATATTATGAATAGATATTATGTTAATTAACTATTAATGAGAGTATTGAATAAACCTGAACTTTTGCCGCCATAATAAAATAAATATAGGAAAATATTATAACAACGCCTTGGTATTGTTGTCATATAAGAAAAGTACCTTTCCTATCTCGATATCATATTTTAGATTAAATTTCTGATTTAATGTACCAGTTTCTGTAACAAAATTGCGAAACAACACACCCGTCTTAAAATTTACGACCCATACTTTGCTTTCATAGCTGTATTCTGAGGCATGCTATTACACCATATAACTTGAGCACAGTATAATTTATTTATGTCTATAATATTAGTCAAAACTTGTCGTCTAGTTATTTAAGAGCTTATTACACGTACATATGTATGTACATATCACGCCCGTTTCCCTGTCGAGGGGTAGGTAGATATCACGGATCAGTCCTATCCTGACAAAATCATATACACTCTGTGGTTATACGTACTTATGACGTCATAATGTTTCAATTTCTATTTCGTATATCCTGTGACATTGCAGTGTTAGCTAATATAAACCACCTTATGTTAAGAGGTTTTCTTATTGAATTTAATTTTTTTTAGTTTCAATAATTTATTAAATGATAATTCGTTATCTGATTGTACTTGAATATTATTGCACGCTATTTGTTATAAGTACATATTTGTTGCGGAGATTAAAAATTAAATTTATCTTGAATTAATACTAATTTATTTGATATTATTGTTTTATAATATCGTTAACATTCTAATTTACTTACTTATTGCCTCCATTGGTGATTTATTAGATTTCTCTTCTACAACGAATTTAATCTTGGAATCACGATTGGAATTGGAGCACTATACAGCCGGTATAAAATTCATGATCTGAATCAGAATTAGATAAGAAATGTATTGAAATGTACAAAAGTCTATGATAATAATATGTACTAAATAAGTGTATAAATTTTTAGATATTTAAGTATAATCTACGTTATTTAAGTTATACATTAAGATACTCTGCAGGGAAACCGTTACGTGAATATATAATATCAGTTAAATAACTTTCTATACGATTAATATTTGTATTTTTACTTTAATTCCATAGAAAAACTTTTTTTATTATAAGTCAATCAATATTAGTTATTTTTTGTCACATAACATACATATACGATTTAGATGACCTCCGGGCGCGATCGGTTAGCCGCCTGAAACGCTAATCGTGAGGCTCCGGATTCAATTTCCGGTGGAGGCAGAGTTAAAACCCCACGCTTTTTTCTGCTTTCTAGTCTGGTCGTTGATTATATATGCTACATATGTATTTATTTATATATTAAGTATATATTTCTTAAATGTACTTACCAAGGGGCTAGTACAATTAGTAATAATGTCCAAATGTTATTATTATTATTTTATACATACTATACCTTATTACAGTGACATATTTAGTTTTCAATTACCACAAAAATACTCAAATCCAAACCTTATGAAACATTCTTTCATACACATCAATTGAAAATTCATTTCTAGAATACAACATAGTATTCAACACACATTCTGCACCCTTAATAACATTTTCTTATAAATAAAATCTATTCAAATGATAATAAAAGGCATGTTAATTGCTTGTTTATTGCGTATGGGGCCATGAAATCACAAGCCTCGATCGTAATAATATGTTCATTAGATCTTTATTAAGGTTATGAAGACAGAGGTTACGTCGTAAATTTATTAATTATCATCCTAATTCATTATGGCTTGTTTTGGTGTACGGAGGGAATGTTTTAGATAAATATAGTAGAATTTAAGTGTAATTTTCTTATGGAAGTACGTATGTAAAGAAAAAAATGAAACATACGATCATGGATATAGTGGCATTTTAAGATGATAAAAATGATCATGAAAATATATAATATAAAATTTAGAACAAAAATGAAGATAGAGATAATAAAAATACAGATACATAATAAAAACAATAATAATTAAACGAATAAACAATCCTCCCTAAGTTTTTTCCTATATATCTTTATACGACTATAAGTTCAAGTTTTGAGCTTTACGGTCATTGCTTCATTCAATTCTACTGCCAAACCATATCACGATACTCATACAAAGTTACAAGGAACGTTAAAATAACTTATTTCTTTCAGGGCGTTTAAAATGTTTTGTGGCTCGTCACCATGGCAACGGAAAAATAAACAATAGGCTACCTCTAAAGTTTTGCAAGACATTAAGATTATAGAATAAGTATACAGACAACTTTTATGTAAGGAGACAACTTTTATATTAAGACTATTATCCCATAAAAGGGTAGTAAGAGGTTAACGTGTCCATCTCCGCAATTGCTGAGTTAGTGATTAGTTCGTCACCAACCACGTGTTAACCAGATAGTTAGTACCTAATGTCACAGGTGGTAAATTTTTTCGCCATCTACAAGCTCTGACTATTGCTTATTTATTTCGAGGTATTAGTTATGTAATTTAGAGAATTATTATGATTCTTTTTTAGATAATCGTGTAGAGAAAGAATCAAAGTACATCATTTCGTATAATCAATAATAAAGGAAGGATATGGCTTGAATGCGAATATCAATTCATAATAAAATTGATTTGATTGACAGAACTTATAGTGCACTTTGTACGAGCTATACCAATAACCGTCATAAACCTATAATATTATGCCAAGAATAGTACTTTTCATTATATCCGTGAATTTCTGTTCCACTGACATAATTCTAAGTTGGGCCTGTTAAGAACTGAACCTATTATTACTGGGGGATGTTACTCATAAGTTTCAGTCACAGTTAAGTGTTTTAGATTGCCTGGAAATCTATTTAGAAACTGAAATGGTTGGTTTATTTGTAGCATTTACATAGAAAGTTTGTGTAGGTTCTTTATTTTAGTTCAATTAAAAAACGACAAAAAATGAATTGCTTAATTAATTGAAATAATACGATGAAAATTGTGTATTCATTCAAGATTAAGACTATTACAAATACTTTACTGTATTTACATGGATCTTCACAATTTTTTTCATGCTTTATAATTTTGTAAGTGTGTGTACAATGTATGTGTGCGTTTGTTCTTAACATGCTATTTTATACGTCCATTATCTCAGTTACGAATAATAATGCTTTAATTTTAAGTTCTTTAGAGTGCTTTGAACGTATTTTTTTCTAAGATTTATTTTAGATAACATACATACATCGATTTAAATTTAGATAATAACCATATATCTTCTTAAGCCATGTCGAATTTAAAGAAACTGCCTTTCATACCATATCCCTGCGCGGTAATTCCTATATTACTTCCTTGAAGCATCTACTAAAAGTTAACTAAAACCACAGCCAAAGCAAAAAGCAACCACTATATGAAGTAACAACACGCGATGCGTGAAACCCCACTCTCCTATACATTCCATTACTTTATTGTTCTTGTGAGTGCTAGCTGATAATATCGTCAACTTATACACACTTATAATATGTCACACCCTTTCGATTCAAAAGGTCAAACTCCTTAGTGAAGTATTAATGCTTCACCGAGAAACATAGATGTCACCGTATACCATATTTTTATTTCTCTATTTATAAGACATATACATTCACGTCCTTTAGTCCCTTACGCACAACCATGGAGATATAAAAACATCTACTTGGTCACTTGTTAGCATGAATGATGTCACATGGAAAAATTGGTGAAAGGTTGCTAGCCTATCGCCCAATAGATTCCATGCCTCCTAGACTATTAGTCGCCTTCTACGACATGCCGGGACGAACGGCAGATAGTTAGCATCTTTTTTACGTACCAGACTAGCACGGGACAAATAATAAATGCAAATTGATGCAGTGCTATTAATAAGAAATGCAACTTAAAATTATTCATTTATTATTTAATTGATGTCAGTCAGAATCACGGCATTTTGAAACAGTGACGAGAAGTTCCTATAACTACCGAGTGTGTATGAGGAAATGTATCAATGAAGAGAAAGTGATTTGTCAGAATCGAGACAAATGGGCATCCTTGATCTCTGCTTACACGTTTGTAGTGAAATGGACGTACTGTGTACGTATGTATTTTATTGCATGTGCATTAATTATGAATAGTTTGACCTATTTATTTCTGTAAACATATTCAATCATGTTGAAATATAAATAGGTATTTATTGGTCATGATGATAGTGTAAGTTGTACATATTATAAATAGTACTACGTTGTATTTTTGTACCTTTTATACGATAATCATCGCTCTCGCGTCTTATTTTTACATAACTTAGGTTTTGTTTGCCTAAGCTATATGAGCAGTTAATTTGCAAATGCACTCCCCTTGTTTACTATGCACCTGAAAAGTGGATTTGCGAGTCATTTTCACGAAAAACAAGTCGTTAGTTCGCTCATTATTTTAGTTGTACAGCTGTTTTGCACGCAAAAAGATACTACATTCACTTGATTTACAGCCTACAGCGGAAGTTATGGTTTTGAAGATGCTGTTTGGATAAAAAACTAGTTTAAAAATGTCTTGCGTGTTGTACTTTTGTAATTATGCATCCATATTCAAAGAAGGAACATATGCAAATCAGAACCTGAAAAAAGTTAGACTTTATCCATTACTGTTTCACACATCAAATACAAGAACATTCGTAATTTTTGAGAAGATAAATATATAGGTATGGTGTACGGTAATGGAGCTAATAATATTTTTAATTTTAGTGTCCTTTTTCAATACAGCTCAAACTATCGCAGTCTTTATTACAACTGAAAAGGAAAACAAGAACAACTCATTCATTTATTTCAAGATTCATTAATCATCCCACTATCAGTAGCTTTTTAGTGATACTTGAGAATTGTTTTTACTAACCTAGTTTATAAATTATTCGTCACAAAAACTGCTATATACCTAAATATTCCCAACCTATCACACTCAATTTGACTCATTTAAATTTGCATGAAACTTAGACGTGTCCCTGTAAAAGTGATTTCACCGTAAGAAATGATTAAAAGGAACTAGTTACAGGCGTTAATATTGATTCAATTATTCAGTTCGGAACTTAATGGAAACGATCTTGATCTAAATACCGAGAAGTTAATTTCATGAAATCTGCCCCCGAGATAGCGTTTTATTAACAAAGTTTCTATCTGCGAGCACCTGCCAACTGTTACGTCTTTGGAATAAATCGACTTGGTAAGATTCATTCCTCGATTTCGCACCTAATATTAAATTATCATTTCAGTTGTGTTTTTAAATGTCTTTGGCCTGTACTACTTTTGGAATTGAACTGAAATTAACCAGATGCTGCTGCACTGTTACATTAGTCATAAAATCAAGTGAGAAATATGATTATCACTCGGTTATAAGCTAGCAATCATTATGAATATATGAAGTATATATGTTATAATTTTTTTAAATCAATTTATTCTCTGTTGTCTATTGGTATGTTTAGACGTGATCTATTTCGATATATTGAAGCGTACGAGTAAGTATACGGAAAGTAATGTTTCCGCTGTCTACTTCTACTCTTATATCTTTATAGCTGAACTATTCAGGATTTAATCACTCTCAAGATTTTTATCAATTGTGACAAAAACATCATCCATCACGTAGACTATCATATCACTTGCATATAGTGGATTCACGATAGCGTCTTTAGACATTAAATCCCCTAACACCCTGACCAATGCCTCTTATACTTGTCAATACATACCACATCACATTACTTCGAACACTACGTCCCTTAACACAGGTTTCCCTTACTCTTGCAGCCATTTGTCTGTTTGTATAGACAAATGGAGCGTTTTCACGCGAACGGCCATCATTAATTAAATGCTGGGAACGCCCTCACCTTGATTTGTGGCTGATACTTCGCAGCTTTTTATAAATAAAAAGTTTCAGCTTAGTGGACAGAATCTCGGAATTTAATATAAAACATTCATACATAACATACGCTTCACGACTTGTGTATACACACTCCCTTTTTATTATGGCGGGGTATATAATATGGCATATAATAATCTCGTATAAGCTTGTGTTTGTGAGGGTAGGCAGACAGTAGCTGAGACGCCAGTCTTCCGCAATCATGGTCTATGCAACTGGATCGAAACGTCGGGTGATATAAAGGTATCTTTTTTAATTTATCGTGATATGACACAGTCTCATATATTAAATCAAAAGCTTGTTATAGACAACCTCGTATTTACTTGAAATTGGACACAAGAGTTGGGTTGAAATAAATAGTTTTAGGGATAGGTGTTTAAAGTTACTTCAAATACTTTTGATAAATACCATATATTAAACAGGTGTTTTAACTAAACGATTATTGAAACATTTTGCAAGTGCATACCAACATATTAATTTAATGATTGATAGGTTTTTACTACTATATACGAGTATCATATAATATCCTATTTATACAAAAAACTAATTACTATTTCCAATCACCTAGCTCACGAAATCAACGTATCAGTTTATTCCACTTTCAATTCCATATAAATCTACGTAACAATAAAACCCACTGATTACTATCAAGACCACAGACACGCAATGCCGGGCTGGCTGACTAGTAAACACCGCCAGAGTTACCTGATTGCATCGCCCGTAAAGACAGCCTGAGTGATGTTGTTATTATGGGCCAGTAATTACTTATTAAAGCCATACTGTCGCGCAGAGTAAACTGTTAATACATATATACATTCACGTCCTTCAATCCCTTTCGGGACAGAACCTCGGAGATTTAATATCTACTAGGTCACTTTTTAGCATAAGTGTTAAGGTTGTGATGTCATGTGTAACATTGGTGACAGGTTGCTAACCCATCGCCCAATTAATCCCATTTGCACTTACTCCCTCTGTCGCCTCCTAACATGCCAGAAAAAACTTGTGAGCACTCTTTATACGCCCCAGCTAGCAAGGGACATTTTGTCTTTTTTTCAAATTGACTGGATTGAATTATATGTAAAGTAAGCATTATGTGGCTTTACTTTAAACATGTTATGAACAGCCATATATAAGGCAAAGAGACTTCCAGAGTTGCAATGTTTGTAGGAGATGTCCATATAATGAGAAAGATTCACTGTACACTAAATTAGTGTCTAGTCAATCACTGATATCTATTCTGTAACTAATTTATATACAAATGTAAGTTGCGTGCACAAATGTATTGATTATTGCGTCAGCTATTATCTAATAGCTAAAAACTAAAAGTTATATTTAGATCACTTAATAGAGAGATATAATTTTCCAGATCAGTCCTGATGTTAAAATAAACCTTATCAGATAGCAATACTGGAGCAGACGATAAAATCTAAATAAGTATAAGATTCACTAACAGTTAGTACAGTTTATTCGATAAAAGCAACTACTTAATAAAGGCAAGGCAGGTATAGAAATCTGCGGAGTGCAATATATTCCGAAGTGCAAACTCAGTTGAATCTGTCGCTGTAGATTAGAAGCTAAGGCTTCGATTCTACTATTGATGCCTTCCAAGTTTAATAAGTTATTGAACTTGAAAATTTCTATTACGAGTAATATAAAGCAAAAGGCTTAAGAATATAAGGATCATAGTAACGAAAGTAAGCATATTTTAAAGCTTATTTATTATTTTCTATAAAAACTTACAAGTGACACCTTTGTACACACTTGTGTAAATTTAATTACCTATGTGGTAAAAGACAATTTTGGTCTTAGTTATTTTTAAACACTCGCGATTTATACTCATTTTATTTACTATATGAGACCGGGTCGTATTACAATACATAATAAGATACCTTTATATCACTCGACGTTTCGACTCAGTTGCATAGGTCGTGGTCGCGCGTAGTCCTAGTTGTCCTTCAATCAAGCAATCAGCCTATGTCTGTCCACTGCTGGACGCAAGCCTCCCCAAGTTTACGTCACAAAACACGATCACTCGTGGCCCTCAGCCAACCATTAGCAGCGACCTTTTTCAGGTCATCTGTTCATCTAGCATATAGTCCTTCATATAGTAAATAAAATGTTGCTCTTCTTTATATAGCTAGGACATATATTATCTTTTTATAGACTTTTGATTTAATTTAATATACTCATAAGTACGCTCACTCTCTTATTGATTCTTCTAGATAGTTCTATCTATAAAAAGGTATGTCTTCTTAACCTTTGTGTGATAACTCCATTGCTTTTCAAATGCGGAATTGAGCTGCAGATCAAGTGACGATATCTTATTTCTATAAGAGGCACCGCCGCCTATTCCCGTCGAAAGCAAAGACCGTTAAGATTTATCTCGGCTTTATTGGATATTCTGCAAAGTTTAGGTATTCACGGGTTTTATAAGTGTTCTTTTTAAAGAACATTGACTTAACACGTTACCTAATATGATTGATAAATGGTGATTGAGAAAATTTAAAATTTAGGGTACTATAAAATCGTTACAACATTGTAGTCTATTATTTCCAGTTACTTGTGGTTTTTATCTAGAGTGAACAGTGTCATTTCGGATAATATTTATTATTCACACCCGTTGAATTTTTTTATATATTAATTGTTATAATTAACATTAAGATCCTTTATACTATTTAGAGTTGAGCAGAACCATGAAGACAATATTTTTCTACGTCTTTGGCTACTTTCATCGCTAGTATCGGATTCGTGATATCATTAATATGAACTCGACATATAGAAACTACTCTAACTAAAACGGTCTCATTAAAGCGTCAACTAAGGAACAAAGGGTAGCTCCTAATAGGACGTGGGAACAGACGTTTTCCCGTATCGTAGGAATTAAGTTTGATAGTGTTACCGTGTCATGTTATAACAAGTTCGGTTATAAGATGTTTAACTTACTATCTTAGGCTAAATCTTGTAGATCTATGTTCTGACTACTATTATCAGGAAAGAAAATATGTAAATAAATTTAGTTTTAGTACCTAAGACACCAAGGTATATATATACATGCTTTTCTGTTCTTTATTCTCATGTACGCTGCGTAAAAAAAAGAAGAGCAAGTATGAGAAGTTTATAACTGATGTGAATGACATAAGAGAGATTTGTCAGGATTGTTCCAGATGGCGTTTGATAGTCACTGCTTATCCCGTTGCGGACGCCTATCTTTACACCATTAGTTCCTCTATAATAATTAACACACGATATTAATTAAGTTAAGAGGAAATACTTAAGTTTTGTTAGCACAGCTTATAGCTATTTACACCCTTAGACTTAATAACAAGTCATTAAGGGCCATTAACGTCATAGGCCGCTAGGTGATTAATGAAGATTGATGTGAACCTTGCAAGGCGATTTCAAATCAAACAAAAGCGCAAATAATCAGTGGCCACGGCGATGAAAAATTCAGGAGAAGAATGCAAGATTGTATTTTGTTATGATTGCGTAATATATTTTTTATAATAATGTTTGGATATTATAACACCAATCAAACTAGCCCCTTGCTAAGTACATTAAAGACTTGTGTGAATGGCACTAGTCAACGTATATTTAAGAAATATCTTAATATGTATAGATAAATTCATATATTGCATATTTAATCAACGACCAGACTGGAAAGCAGAAGAAAAGCGTAGTTCTTAACTCTGCCTCCACCGGGAATCGAACCCGGGACCTCACGATTATCGTTCAGGTGCTTAACCAATCGTGCAAGTTGTCCATAAAATTATAGTTTGCTAAAATTACTATCTTTTTGATTATACCGTGAGATTTGACTATAGTACAAGTTGCACTGAATATTTGAACTTAGAGAAATATTACGAATGACTTTTTCGGAGTTTATTGTTGTCTCCATTTTTTAATTTTTGGTTTTTTTCTACCATATGTTTGATCGGCTGATGCCACTAGTATATAAAACTAAATATTATATATAAAGTTGTATAAGATTATATAATAAGTTAAATTCCAAGAGTGGAAATTAGAAAATATACTCTATTGACTACAGACAGTTTGTTTTCAGCTTTAAATTCCCTCTATTTAAAACATTCCAGGCAACACAAGCAATCAAAACTTTGATAAAACTAGAAAACTATAACTCAAAATGAAATGAAATATGACGAAGCCTGAATCTAAAAGGAGTTAGAATAAGCTTATGAAGTTAGACAGCTAAACTAAGATACATAAATCAGGTGCGCTCGAAACCTACCGTGATAAAGGCATTGAGAAAGTTTATTTCTATGTCAGTTTTAAACTTTTCTCCAAGAAACTTCGCTTCGGTCATGTGTTACGGTAGTTGTGGATGGCAGACTGAAATATGAAGCTGAATGGACGACACTACAATTTAAAAATGAAATAAGCTTAAAATATCTATGTTAGTTATTTTAAACTCTTGCGATTTATACCCATTTTATTTACTATGCGAGACCGGGTCATATCACGTAAATTAATAAATATATAAATACCTTTAGTTCACCCGGCGTTTCGACCCAGTTGCATAGGAATCTTCTTCTCGCGACCTCGGCCTATGTAACTTATTAAGTAATAGTCAATAAAATATCTACCTTTTCACGATTATATTATATATTTTAATATATTAGGGACGTAGAGGCGTGAATATATGTATGTACCTATATTTGGACGGACAACGCCACGAAAAAAATAAAATAATAATAACAACGTGTGTTAGAAGAGAATTTATTTGTTACAATACAATATCACCCGGTGCCATCGCGGCAAGAGCAATTTCCATGTCATTGTTTTATTGATTACATTGACTGGCGTGAACTGGGAAAATTTTAATAGATTGTACCAAGCAACCTTACTTTTAGATTACCACAACCCCGATATACGACGACATCCGAACGGTTCTTCCCTTAAAAAAAATTACAGAAAGACGTGAGGTAATTTATGTAATAGGTAAAAAATAATGACGGAGAGTAACTTTTAATAATCTTATGTAATGCTGCTATTTTCAGAAAAAAATAACATTAACAGGATTATAAGGTTGTATTAGCAGTAGATATGAAATTAAGAAAACAGCATAGGAGTACAGGAAATTTTAATATGGCAAAAGAAGCATGAGAGCAGAATCAGTGTCGTTAAAATGCGGTCGTTGAAAAGCTTGTTAGGACGACATTGAGTGATCGGATCAAGAGTAGTCGCGGTCTGGGATGCGATGTAAATGTGTGACTAAGATTGAAAAGGACTCACCTACTTTAGTTGTAGAATGTATGAAGCACAAATAGGTAATACGGTGAGTATTAGAAAACCTTTGTTCACCTTTTTGTATAATTATTATTATACATAAAGGTGAAACAAGGTTTTCAAGTCTATTTAATATTAAGGTGCACCTAAATCTTACTAATCCCGTCCTGTTTTAGTCCAGGTCGTAATATTAATGCTAACTAGCTGCCTTTCTTCCCGGCATGTCGTAAAAGGCAACTTAGGGTCTAGGAGTCACTGAATCTAGTGGGCGATAAGCAACCTATCACTAATGGTTCATAAAACAACACAACCCCAATAATCATGCTAATAAGTGGCCAAGATATTGGTCAGAACCTTGTTGACCATGTCTCCAAGGTTCAGTCCACTCCGAAAGGGCTTTAAGGACGTGAATGTATAAATGATTACATCATACTAACTAAAAACAAACTAGGCTACTCAATACCCTATCACGAGTCCGGCTTGGCCGAAGGTGAGTAATTAAGGTGCAACTTGGCCACTGAATCATGGATCTATATTTGGCGTCCACTCCAAAAGCGGATTACGCGGTGTTTGCAGCGTTGCAAATTGACACGAGTCTGATTAATGAATGTCCGATATGTCGCTGGATGGGCATCGGTTGGTGATTGGCAGCCGAATAGCTTTGACGTTTGGTATTGTATTGTTAGAGAATGTTTGCTTGTGTAAAAGTTTTATTTATGTGTCGTGTGTGAAGGGTTTTGAGAACAGAAATGTTAAGGTTTTATGAAATGATAATTGTTGTGTTTTGGTTGGTATTATCATGTAATGAGGAAACGCAGAGCGATTGAACCTGCATATTACTTGGAGTTAAAATTATATTAAGTGTTTGCACATAGCAAATGTTTAGCAAAGTACCTCGTAGGGTATGACTATGATAACGAGTGGCTTCAATGAACCCATACACCTGTTACTTGGTCTGAAATTAATACACAATTAATCTTTATTTAAACTGAAGTGGTTTTTTTATATCGCTAATCAACGCTTTATTATCGACGCTGTAAATGTGTATTAATTTTGTATATAAATAAATGTCAATCTAATTACTTTTTCTACCGTCAAGCAAGGTCTGAATCCTTTAACTACAAGACACCATATCACTAAAACTAAATATATCAACTACCCTAGTCCTTACAAAAGATCAAATTCAACCGAGATCAGAGAACAAAGGCTCTATCTCCAAAATCCCCGTTAGCAGTCGTAAGCCCCCATTTTCATAAATCTAGCAGGAGGGCATTTAAAATGATATGTACGTGTTTGTGCACTGCGATTTGTTACACTAATCTTTGCATACGGGACGGCTCCAACAATACGATTCAGTAATAGTTTCGCATTGTGGGAACTAAATTCTAGGGTTAACGCTATTTCTATTAGTAAAAGAGTATATATTATAAAACTTGGCTGTAAATAAATGCTTTATTATTATAAGTAGAATACAATAAGAGGGCCACTATTTTAGAGCAGATGTAACAACAAAATCCCTGCAACGTATGTTTAGGTTCAAGAATCAAACATTAAACTATTTGTCTTTTTTTTTATTATCCCCTTAACAGTTCATTTATCGTTGATTCGTTCGATCAATAAAAACTATTATATCTTTTTAGTATTATTAAGACAAATATAAACGCGTTCACGACCACTAACCCTTGCGGGATAGTCAGACATTCGAGTATCCATCTGCGCAATTGCGAAGATAATAATTCTATGGCCACCTCGAACCTACGTGTTGACTAGATAGGCAGTACTCAATGTGGCAGGTGGTAAGTCAAGTCAACATTTACAAGCACTAACTATTACCCGAGGAACAGGTAGGTTTCCTCACAATGTTTTCCCTCACCGTAGTAGTAGTTAGTAATATAAGTATTTGGATAATTATTTATAAAAAAATAATACGTAACCATATAACGGTATTAAATTATTACCAACAAGAATTATTTCAACTAATATGGTACATCGATATGAAATTAAGTAGTTTCGGAGCTATTTCAAAACAACAGAACATCGTTATCCCTAAATCCTTTGAAAGCACACTCAGCTCTGGTTACAAAGCCGACCTACAAATATTCATGTATCACTATTTTGCATAACTTTCAAAATATTATATTGTATAAGAGTCAGAATATTGAAAGATAAACAAAGTCGTTATTTGTAGCGAAACAAATTGTCAAGTATTCGCAATGAAATGTTTTGAAATTACGCCTAATAAATAGCCTTTAAATAATAGTATTAAATAATGCGGGTAATCCTAAAAAATACCAATGCATCTTACAATTGAATCCATCAAATTTCATTGATCTATTCTAATACACGCAAAATACAATTTATCTGTAATCCTGTGCCTTTCTGAGGCGTTAAAAGAAAGCTAATTAGCTGCCGCTCTTCCCATAGCATAGCAAGCTGACATCGCATCCCCAAACTTCATGCGAAATAAGACCTAGGAGATATTATTATACCTATTCGAGAGTTTGTCAAATATGGTTCTGTCGCCCCGGCAGGGATTGAAGGACGTGAATGTATATGTAAACATGTATCAGGAATCCAATAAATAATCACCCAAGACGCTACTATTCAATAGCGGAATTCGCAACTCAATAAAGCTATATTAACCCATCAAAACATTGGGTAAACGACACACAAAAAACTCATTATACCTATCCGTACTGGGGAGTCAATTTGCTTTCGTACCTTCCATTTTCTCAGGGCACAGACTGAATACAAATGAGTTTATGAATAGCCTCCTTGCAGGTCATACGAACTTCGCAGAACGTGAGAAACAATTGTATTAGCTGAAAGGGAAACGGCTTAGCCTCCGAGTAAATACTTTGGCTATTCGGGTCTTTAGTACCGTACTCAGAACACATCACGTAGATTACAGTTTTATACATAGGTATATGTATATTAACGTTCCTAATCCCTTTCGGGGTGGACAAAACCTTGGAGACGACAGAGAAACGGGCATGATGTCTATGTATGTATTCTGAGACGCTACGAATCATTGGCGAAGATTTTACTACTACGAATAAGAAAACTATCTTGAAAATATTGTGGTAATCTATGTATCACGATTCTAGTTACTCACCTTGTATTACATGCTCCACAAAACGCCAACTAATCTTATTATTCATATCCCAAACCTGCGCTTGTTTCCACATGGCATACGTACGTATACTTAAGTGTCCTTAAGCAGAACATCTACGTTACAACTTTGTAAATAATAAAATTTCTTCGCTTGCCTGTTATCCTACACGTGTATCATTTGTTTGTGGAAAGGTTTACGCGCATAATCTCATTTCAAGAACGCACCTGAAGATCTTGTAAATATTCTCAAGATTACCTGGTTATTGCTCAACGTACTTAGAGCTCACAATGAGCAGATTACGAGTTCTGCTGAAGAAAACGCGGAATTATTGTCGCTATATTTACAAAAATGGGTAAACAAATTAAAACTATAAACAAGTAGAAGTAAAAATTTAATTATATGGAAAATATCTTTATAGTCTTGCTGTTAGAGAGTGGTAGGGTTCCCAAGACACTGATAGAATTCCCTCTCTGAATAGTAATGCTAATTCTCTGAGAGAAGAATGCTCCAGCCCTGGGATCCCCACAGTATTGTTGCTAAGGTATTTATTTACATTTATGTAGAAGTGTGTACAACACAATGGTGTAAAATTCTGTTCCTAAGGTTTTGTGTGATCATCAATAGATCAGGTATGTGATAAAAAGGTTCTATTAATTTATATGAACGTAATAAACAGTTATATAGAGAGTTTGCTTAATAATTATTTAAAGTTTTCCATTTTGTTCCATGAATCTGTTTATACAAATCTACTTTGCTCACACTGTTTAATAAACGATCAACATTCACTTATCAAAGTGCTACTCAAATTTGACAGGAAGTCAATAAAATAAAGAATGACAGCCTGACAAGGCGCTGACAGCGTTTAAATAATAATGAATACTTATTTCTTGCATATAGTTCCGTGCTAACCTGGGACGGTTAAAGAATGCTAACTGCGGGACTAGGGGTAAATGGAAGTTATTGAGCGATGGGCTAGCATTAATAATGCTAAAAGCAACCTAAAAGATTTTATTGAGGCTATAAACGTCTTGAATATATATTTATATGCTGGTTTTTGTGTAGTATTCCATAGGTACAAGTGGTGATAAATTATTAAAAGATAATAAATTAACAAAGCTTTTGTAGTTTTTTTTCAGTAAGTTTCAGTATACAAAGGTGAAAGCTAAGTTAATTGCGTTTGGCTAAGTGGTATTACATACGCGGCCCAAATATCATTGGATCTCTACTGTTTTACCTGTTTAATGTAGACACTACTATTTAACGTTTGACGTTGCGATCAATGGCCACTATCTAACCCGTTAGGATGTAGAGGTGTAAGTAAGCATGAACTTAAAATTATGGAAAGGTGCTATTGCATAATAACATTAATACGATTTTGTTACAATCCGCTCTCGTTGCAAATTAAGAGAATTAATCTCATTAAATCCTGAAGGTACAGAATCAATTAAATCCACCATATGAAGCATTCTTTGAAATATAAATTGTTACAAATTTCCATATCCTACCTACGTAATTTCATTAATCACTTCCCACGCTATTTTAACATCACCTACCAAACCCTTAACTATGTACTTTTGGTTTGATTTATGGTTAATTACAAAATATAACCTTTACAACAGTTTTGTTCCTTATTCCTTGTACTGGTCCACATATCTGGTCTATATTTAAACTTCGCATAATGATAATATTGAAAAGGGTGTGTATGAGTGTCGACGAAGCGAAAGTGGTTTATCGGTATCAGGACAGATGAGGATCCGTAATCTCTATAGACCTGTCTACATTTATGTATTTATAATAATATTATATTCATTGAGTTATATGTGCCGATACTTAACTAATTCATGAAATCTATTTACCAATTTCATACCTACATTTTATCATTGAGTTGATTCTAGCCTTTTTAGAATGGTCTGTCCAGCATTTATAACCAAATCTTATGCCCACATTTACATTCACGTCATTTAATCCCTTTTGTTGCGGACAGAACCTTCTAGATATAATATCTCTATCTCGCTTTTTACCTTAAATATTGGTGTTGTGACTTTTTATGAAATACTGGAAACAGATTACAAGGCTATCAACCACTAGATTTCATTTCTCCTAGTCCCTTAATCGCCTATTAAGACAAGTCGGGATGAACGGCAGCTATTTAGCATTATTTTTACTCTGCACAGGACTCCGTTATCCAACTTATTACTACCAGTTACCAATACTAACGTTACAAAATTAACGATATATCGATAATCTAATTCGTGCAGAAACGGTTAAGTAGAAACTGCAAAGGTCATTTGAAAATAGCTTTTCAATGAATAGCTACATAAATACTTGTGCCCTTTAAATTCACCCTCGTATCAACGTGAACTAATGTCACAAGATAAGGCTTGTGTCACCGCATATACACACTTGTCTTTAGCTGTGACATTTAAGTGTATATTATGTAGCTGTAAACGTTATCCTTCGTCATTTTGGTAAACGTAGCCTGTAAGATTATGTCATTTACATTTCCGGTGAGGCCACGATAATACAAACGAGGCTTTAGTTAGGTTTATTGTCAAGTTATGAGGCCCTAATGGTTTTATGTATTTTGTATCTCGTAATCAAAAGTTACTTTTAAATTAGAATAGAATAATAATACATATTTATCAGTATTATTATTATTCCCTCAGGATAGGTAATAGTCAGTGCCTATATACGGCGATACGGTTCACTACCTATCACGTTGGGTGCTGTCAATCTAATGCTATGCGGGCTTTGAATGACCCATACCTAACATGTCTTCGAAATTTCGGAGATGGGCACTCAAGCCTCTGACTACCCCGCCATAATAAAAAAGGGAGTGTGTATACACAAGTCGTGAAGCGTATGTATGTATGTTTATCATAATTATTTTTAAGTAAGAATATAAAAGTTTTTTTTGTGTTGGTGGAAAAGATGATATTACGTCTTTTAGATAATATCTGATAAGAATATTGGAATCAATGCATTAAAATTCATTAATACTAAAGTTGTTTGAGACTTGCCTTTGTATTAGTAGTAGGGTTAAGGGTACAAGGTTCAAATCCCGCTTGAGCATGTACCAATGGAAATGAAGTTTAATGAATTCATTTTCGTAATAAAAAATGCATTTAGGAAATGCGTTGAATATTACGGTGAGGGTAAACATCATGAGGAAAACCTACCT
Organism: Leucoptera coffeella; assembly: GCA_030578115.1. Classification (NCBI taxonomy): domain Eukaryota; kingdom Metazoa; phylum Arthropoda; class Insecta; order Lepidoptera; family Lyonetiidae; genus Leucoptera; species Leucoptera coffeella. The sequence continues at coordinate 67,182 of JAMBLF010001411.1, read as the reverse complement.
GCTCCCCGAACAGGTAATTAGAGCTTATAAATGGCGACATGGCTTGCCACCTGTCACATTGAGTACTAGCTATCTGGTCAACACATGGTTCGAGGTAGCCATAGATTACTACCTCCGCAATTGCAGAGATGGACACCTGGACGTTTAAACAAACACTAAAAACGAACAGACTGCTTACAAATTTTCACAAGATGTTTATAGATAGGAAACATATTAATTTATTGAACGGCAACAATTCATAATAATGAAGGACCACAATTAATTAATAACAAACACAATTAGTAACAATTAAGTTAAGTATTGTTGCCGGTATGATCTATGATTTTATATTGCTTTATAAAGTTTTTAACCAAGAAAGAAATTCTAAATTATGAGGATTAGTCTATTATCTGTTAGTAACTTTCATATGACTTCATCCTTGAAAGTTATTGTTAATTCTGTAAAGTATTAAATATAACATCGGACTTTATTTCAAAATACTTAACAAGAAACACCTTAAAATCTGACACCCTATAAAATTCCTTATCATTTGTCTGGAGTTTAAAGTATTCACGCTACTCAAAGTATTTTCCTTTAAATTTCAAAGCTGTAAAAGCTTATCTAAAGTGCATGGGGATGCACGAGCGAAAAGTGAACCTTCGTTACAGTAACGAATAAACATTTAAACAAAGACACAAGAACATTCTAGAATACAAGTTTTTACCAACAAAAAATACAAACGCATAACTTTTGTTTTTCTCTGCAGCTGTAGATAAAAACTCTGTTTATCAAATAAGTAAATTTATCATACAAAATCGAATCCTAAGTTATAAATAGTAGCTCAATTTAATATAAGTATAACACCTAAATAATTTATGAGAGTATTTATTGAATACAAGTTTAATTAATGTATTTTATAGTCCTCCCAGCATATAGATTGAATAAGAAAACTCAATAAAACCGCTATTAAACACATTCACAAATTAAACTCTAAACTTTTCCCCACATTTGAGTTAATGTTCATGACGCTTATATCAATTATAATTATTAACGAACAAGCATAATTATGAACCTAACTCAACTCATTAATGTTTCCCAAGTGACCTAAGTTAGGTAAAGTTAGGAATCCAATTCAAACTTGAATGCGCTCAGAAGTACTGTACTTAGTTGACTTGTTAGTGGGACTCAGGTGAAAACTCTCAAGTTATTATGAATACCACTTCTAGACACAGCTCTGGGAGTCAGGCTAAAACGGTTGTAAAGAATCACTTTAATATCAAGTGAAACGTTAATGGTGGAGGTAAATTAATTCAACGAGATAGCACTGAAGTAAACGGTTGTATGTTTGAAGTAAATATAGTTAACCCTCTTCGACCTTGACTAAACAACTATAAATTTGACAATCCAGCTATAATATTTATATAATATATATAATATTTACTCGTGTCCATACGTTGATTTTTAGCGAATATTGTAGAACTAATAGAATTAATCATGTTGTTTAACCCTTTCACTGTCATTTTTTTTTGTTTTTGCACTAATTTGACAAGTTCGTTCGTTAGTTACACTGAACCTTTTAAAGAGGATTTGTATATTTTTCTCTTATCCTGTGGTCATATTGTGTCACATTTGTTTTACTCACGATAGTCCTGGAGCCTGAAAGCATAAAACGAAATAGCTGAAGTCCCAGTAAATCCCTGGAATGGTTCCTTAGCTTACGAATCGAGTGCGAAGACAATTGCTGGATTAGAGCCGTGGGCATTACTTTTTATACGGGGCAGAACATTTTTACGACCAATATGCCGAGATTCATGGCCTGATAAGTATTTGAACGGTTTCTCTGTTTTTCACTACACCAACCTTGCTACTGGTTACCGAACGGTATACATAGAAAAAAAAACATAAATGTAGAACTTTACAATTACATGGTATAACAAATTTTATAGTTATAAGTATAAAAGGGATTATAAGTGACTCAACAATTTGGTGTACCCGTATCCTTCCTTCAGCAAAAGAAAAATATGTTGATAATGTTGTAAATGATTATAGAAGCATTTTCATATTACTAATGTTAAACTTTGTTTATTTATCAAACAACACATTAATATGATATTAACAAACTTAACACTTTAAATATTTTAATAATAATGTTTGTTATAATGGTATTTGAGATACAAACACCGATTTTATTTAACACGTTTTAAAAGAAACAGTAAGACCAATATGAATTACAATACCGTATTACAACATTTTCTTCTTAAAAATCTCTCAGAGTATTAATGAAAGAGCTTTCTTCGAAGTTCTTATGGTGGTAAATTTAAACCAGCTGTCAATTTCGACATTGCCTTCAAGTTGGCTCGCTGCCAGCAACTTGGCAAGGAGGTTTAACAAGTCGTTGAAGCCTTCATTTTATGCGCAGGTGTAAGTGACGCTTATGGTTTTCGATCACAACGACTTATTGGGGACAAACATAGGTTCTATTGGAAATGAAAATGATTTGAATGATTTATTTCTGGTTCTTTAAAGATAAATACTAATTATTGTATACGTCCGCTTGAACATGTACCAATGAAAATGAAATTTAATTAATATCTCTGTACATTTTCGTAATAAAAATACATTTACGAAACGCGTCGAATACAAACATCGTGAGGAAACCTACCTGTTCGGTGCTTGTAAATGGCGACGTGTCTTACCATCAGTCAAATTGAGTACTGACTATCTCATAAACATGTGGGTTCGAGGTGGCCATAGAATTAGCACCTTCACATTTGTGGAGATAGACACCTGAACCTCTGACTACCCCGCAAGGGCTAATAGTCGGGAACCCGTTTGTCTATTGTCTACTAATATTTTAAAGAGATATAAATGGATTTTAAGTATCAGGAAATGAGTTTATTAACTCTAAGGAAGAGTTCTAATACTTTAATGAATTACAGGAATACCGGCTATCCTCCACTAGACAAAAAGTTGAAAATAAAGCTGTAGTTTTTTCTTTGGTAGTCTTTTACAACAAGATGAAAAGAAAGCTGTTTCTAACATTATATTCAAGTTCAATATTCAACCCAACAATAAACATTTAAAATAAAAGGAATAAATCTGCCTGTCTCCAAACATACAAGGAAATATAAATCTATATGTACGTATAACAGAAAGGTATCTTCCTGAACTGAAATTACGAAAGGGGTGTGCGTCGTAAAAACTTTCATAAGTCTTTCCCAATGAGCGATTCGCTTCAGAGTTACTTGCAATTACTTCACTCGTCTCCAACGGTGGAATGTCTCCATCAGTGAAGGTAAGTGTAGAATATGGAAGTATATGAGATATACGTTTGAAATGATTAGGAATATCTTATTGAAGAGAACGTTAGATATAGTTTGCTAATGATCTTGTAGACTAATATGATGTGAATTTATAATATTTTTTTTACTGTTTTTATTTATTACTGTTTTCCTATTTGGTTTTAGTTAGCTAAACTATTATATAACTTAAATAAATATAGTAATATGTACTATTTATGATTTCTTTTGTAACGTGCTACCATATTTTTATATACTCTATAAATCAATTGTAGTTAATCCTCTCCACCATTGATACCAACCATTTAATATTGCTTAACCATTACCCATAAAATTCATTTCAATCTGACCCTTAATATTCCCGCTGTACCTATAAAGTGTGTTTAATTGTGCCCCGTAATAAGTTTCATGCAACATGCTTGACAGAGCATGCGAACGCCCAAGAATTTATGAGTCCAGGCCGGACTTCCATAAAGGGCTTTTATTAGCAGCGCTGAATTTGCACTTTTTATACATGCAAATAAAGGATAGTATAATAAAGGGTATGGGATTCAGATTAGAGTAACCGGTCTTTAATTGTGTGGAGTATTAAGATCTGATGACGTATGAATTTTATTTGTATTTTAGTGAGTTATACAAAAAACATAATCGTAAGTATCAACGTATTTCCGTACTGTAATATAGGGCATTGCACTTATTATTTAATATAGAGAAAATAAATTTAAAAATTATACATGCTTAGGCGGAGATTGAACCTGGAACCAACTGATTCTAAAACCAACCAATACCTAAGATACACCACTTCTGAGATACCAATTATAAAATAAACCCAATACACTGAAACCACAATCCCAGGTATCGATTGCACGTGAACCGAAACGTAGTATTAAAGCTGAAACATCAATAGACCTCTTGTGAAACCCAATTATCTCCTCAGAAACCTTGGACCATTATCATATAAATTACCCTGAATACTGAAGCAGCATACCAATGAAATACAACCTATCGCATATAGCCAAAATTACCCGTGTACCACCTTAATGTTGAGTTTAACCTCGGATGAAGCTATTCTGAATATTGTAGTACTTTTTGCGTACTATTTTTATAAAGATCTCTAGCATTTCTGAAGTCATAGCACGTTCTTATTTGACGACCTTACTAATATAGTGGATAGGTTTCTAGATAAGTAAGCTTGAGATAAAAGTTGAAATTTCGTTTGATATTTTTATAACTAACTATATTGGAAATCATAATAAACTCTAGCTTAAAGTCTCGCTATAAATATATACGTCAACGTTATAATATTTCATAAAATATGATGTTCATTTTTACCGATATCAACCAGTGAGTCTTAATATGTTTAATACACAAATCAATACTTATTTTAATCATTTTTCTACCAATTTTATCGTTACTCCTTTTGATCAATCCATATAATTTTATAAGCCAATAGAGTTTTATGTATGATAGTTGACCCAATTTTTCTACTCGTAATATCTAACGCGCACGCTGTGTCGTCAAAAAGCTTTAGTTCCATTTTTAATCAACGTTAGATTTTGAAATACTGAAGATTTTACTGATAAGAAAAATGTATTAAAGAAGATATACTCATGATCTTATTTTCAGTGTATTTATTTTTCACATAAGGTAGCCATTTACTTACTAGCGAGATTAATCACTTTATGAGTAAATACAATTTCATTTTATCAAGTAATCTTTACTATATTATTACATTTTCATGATTATTTTAAGTTATTATTGAAAATCAACATATTCTCTCTTTACGCCATAGTTATACATTTTTTAAGCGGAGTTTTCAACTTGAATTTTTTACAAGTATATCTCATAAAATGGAGATTGTGACTGTCTCAAGGGAAAGTAAGTCGAACATACAAAGAAAATCTTTCTAAAGGGCTCACAACACACTCAAAAAGGAACATAGGGTGAAATAGGCTTAAAAGCTTTGTTGGATAATTTACAAGGTTCTAAACAAATGTAGGCTTTTATATAATTTCATTTATCTTGCAGAGTTGTGCAGGTGTCGTTATTAAATAGCACAATAGTTGCCCTTAGTTGACTTGTATGCGCTTCTTAAGTTATAAGTGAAATGCTAACATCAAATATAGTGCTTAAGGTTTATTATTAATTCTTGCATTATTAGGTGATCTTTACATGTATTCTCTGGACTAAAACGTTTTTATCTTTAGTTAGTTAGCTAGTTATTCCCCTCTATCGTAAAAAACGGCAAATACTGAATACGTCATTTTTGCTACCTGTAAATAAAGAAAAAGTTTCGGTAGTATAACACAAACTCTCTTTATTGCATGTTGAATGAGATACATATTCTTATACTTAGATACTTTATGCTGTAACTGTTTTCATAGTAAGAGTTTTCTAAAGAGATTAGGTTCGATTAGCTATGACCTAAGTTTACGTAACTCTCCTAAAGAAATGGCCACGCGTCCAATATACATAAAAACTATTATAAACATTAAAACTATTTCAACATTCCAAAGACTTACCGATACAAAAGTGCCATAAGACAAATCCTGTATGCCAAAGGCTTTGAGTATCAAAGGCTTCTGCGCTTGAGCACAGCCTACGAGCACAAGCCGTCTTACATCTTTGTAGGCAGGTTTTTCCATTTCACACATGTTCCAGCCACAATCAAACATGGCTTCCGAAAGGAGAGAGGCCTGAAAATGTTAATAGTTAGCAGAACAGTTAGCAGAACAGAAGTCAGATTAAAAAAAACATAATATATCAATACATATATATCATTTATATATAATATATCATAATAATCCTATTGGGACATAGAGACGTGAATATATGTATGAATGTTATACTCACAAAAAAACGAAAGGCTGTTAATTTGTATGAAATAAATTATTGTTATTCATAGCTCACCCACTTACATTTAGGTGTACGTACGATATCAATTTGCCGTTTATAGAAATGGCACTCACTTATTTTATATCTAAGCCCAATTGAAAATGCTATATGGTTAAAACAGATTTCCAATTTGCTGTCAAAACTACAATTTTTATACAAGAGACTGATTATAAGCTACCCATATATTTTCTAAATTCAAATGTCTATTATGTTATACCTGATGAGTGATCTCTCCTGCATTCCACAAGTTCAAAGCCAACAAGAAAAACAACGAAAATATAAATGTATACGTCATTAGGGCATTGGTCAAGTCCAAATGTAACGAGAGCTGAAAAAGAAAATTAACCTTAAGTATGTTTATAATATAACTAAAATAAAATTAATGTACTTAGTAGTATACAGGGTGGCGCATTCAAAACGGTCAGTATGGGAAAGTCTGAAACTATAAGAGATACGAAGATTTGTTCTTAGTAACCATGTCACCGATTTTGATAAAAAGAAAAACTGCATTCATACTTTCTTTAAAAAACAACTGTATTCAGTACGGGAATCGAACCCGGTTGCTTTGAAAAAATAAATTGGCCCTTTTCACTTTTTCTTTTTAAATATCGATTGTGTAGGTCTTAAGCTGTAAATGTCTCTATGAAACATGGTGTCGAAAATGAATAAAACGCATTGTTTTGGCATACTTTAGTTTATCATAGTAGTTTACATACACCGTAACAATATTCAACAGACATGTAAAATTGTTTCTATGGCTGTTTGTAGTTTTGTACTTCCCTACTTGTAACATACACCATATCATGTGGCATTAGCATTGGATTAATCCTTTAAGGAGGTTCTACAGTAATCAAAAACTAACAATCTATTGAAAAGTCCACTTAAAGTGACGTGTTAAACCATATTAGAAAATTTCTTGTGGGATTACATTAAGAATGAATTTTACAAAACTAGCCATGACACCATTGAAGACCTAAAAGTAACAATAAAGTCAATTGTAACGCAAATTCACCTCATGAAAATACAAAATTCAATAGTACGATCGTTACCTAAACGTGTTAAATATTGTATTAAAAACAACGGTGGTCACATAGAAAACCTACAATGATAAACTAAAGTATGCCAAAACAATGCGTTTTATTCATTTTCGACACCATGTTTCATAGAGACATTTACAGCTTAAGACCTACACAATCGATATTTAAAAAGAAAAAGTGAAAAGGGCCAATTTATTTTTTCAAAGCAACCGGGTTCGATTCCCGTACTGAATACAGTTGTTTTTTTAAAGAAAGTATGAATGCAGTTTTTCTTTTTATCAAAATCGGTGACATAGTTCCTAAGAACAAATCTTCGTATCTCTTATAGTTTCAGACTTTCCCATACTGACCGTTATGAATGCGCCACCCTGTATAGTATTAAACCCCACTAGTGTTATTTAATTTTAAGTATTCATATTGAAATTATATATTAAGATGTAACTATTCTTTACAAAAAAAACTTAAGCAAAACACAATTTTATGTAAAATCCAACGCTCCGTAAATATCTAGGTTAAAGTTGGTCTTTAAATCTACTTACAGCAAGTCTTAATAACAACAGCACTGCAATGACTGAACTTTCGCAAACTTGTAAAGACATTATTAGCCCAAACAGACGGTTAATTTCTTCGGAAAGTCTGAAAAGTATTTAACAATTTTATTCATAGTCGTAAAACAAAGAAAATATTGCTTAGTTTTGAATACAATAGCAAATTATTATAATTTTATCCAAATCACTAGCACATATTTCCTGAAAAAGTATTAAAATAAACTAGAATGTTTATAGGAAGACTGATTAACCTAAAAAGGAAAAAAAACTGATAGTGGCAACATACGGGTCAAAAGTGATCGTGTTTTCAGGCGTGTCCTAGAGGAGACTTATGTCTTACAATGGACTATTAGCGGCTGATTCATTTACTGTATAGTTTTCTACTCGATTATTATTTCGATGTTTCATCATATCTACTGCGTGACGAAAGGGTGCCTTTGTTAAATGATCATAACATAGAATAATACAAATGACCTAGAAAATACTAAATCTCCTAGGTTCTGTCCATCCCAAAAAGGATTGCAGAACGTGGATGTATATGTATGTACAATAACTTCTTTTACCTCAAAAGCGTCTGATGCATCAAAATGCCATCAACAAAACTCCTTTTCAAAATTGCCACAGCTTCTGTTTCTGATTTATCTCGAAGGTTCTTATCCAAGTCCTTTCGCATCTTCTCGAAATGCTGCCTTAAGGTGACGAATTTAAATGTCAAGGTTATCAAATGTGTGATCGGTAGACAGTCAGCAGCCATCATCGGTAACATCATGTATAGCCAGCTAGCGTAGAAAAATACACGGAAAAATGATGCAGTGAATGATGTGTCATCGTATTTGGGATAGTATGTCACGACTGTGTAGAATGGACATCCTGTAAGAACAATCAAGGAGATAAAATTAATTAATGAATTAATGCATGTACAGGGGACTTATAATGAAAAAAAATAAGAGGTTTTGCATTTAATTGTTTTACAAGAGTATTTGAAAAAAAAATTTGAGGTAAAATATAGAGAAAAAATGAAAAATAAAATTATTGATACAAGTTATGACTATCAAAGAAACGTCCGTGCTAGACTGAAACGTAAAAAGAATACTAACTACTAGCAGGCAGATTGGAGGTGACTAAGGCACTATTAGTAAATAAAATTTATTGGGTGATACGCTAGCAATCTGCTACTTTTATTCCATAAGATATCATCAACCCAATAGTCATGCTAAAAAGTGCTTGTATTCCTAACAAAGAAGATATTATCGTTTTTCCGAAGTTCACCACCCTGATAAGGATTAAAAGACAATACTTTCCTAAAATATGATTGACGGATGCATGCTTAACACTACATATATTAAACTTGAAGAAACTTACCTTCTACATACATTCGCCTGGCACTGTCAACTCCATAAGCAATAAGAGAAAGGTAAACCGTAATCACATAGAAACCGATACCTAGAACTGCTTTCCTATATTGCTTCTTCATCGTTTCATCCTGTTCCAAACATTGCCCAACCCTAGCTGTTTCTTTGTTCAGAATTCGTATAGACTTCTTATTGTACATTAAGAAGTACATCTTCAATATCACTAAGTTATGGATACAAGCAAACATAATGGCTGAATTCTTCTCCACCTCAGGAAAGTCACCAAATAATGCGGCAACGTTCTCCAAAAATGTGGTGATAGTATAAATGGAGAAAGTGATAAAAGTATAAATGTTGTAAAGAATATTTTCTGCACATATATCTTCGTGCCAGTAATTTCCGACACCTGTATAGTAAATGATCTTACAAGCTAGTTTAAGTAAATGCTCGGTGTTTTTTGTCATATTTTGTGTAAGACGACAAACATTTCAACAAGTTGTGAATAAAATGGTGATGTTAACTATTTTATTACAAAAATGTTGATCAATTATGCAGAAGCAAACTGAAAAGTTGAGGACTTGTACAAAACTTTAGTTGTAATTACGTATAAGTGTTAGTTTCGATGAAAATAACAATTAATGGTTTTAATAAATAACAAGAGGGAATAATTACTTGTACAGTACAAAATATTTGTGCTACTAAACCGTTGTGATTATAATAATGAGAGTAATTCAACATATTTCTTGTAAGAAAGAATATCATTCTTTTAATCATAATAACATCGCCTTATTCGAGTTCTACATACTCTCGTCTTTCACGCCATATCTTTAATTCACATACTACGTGTAAAACAATTCATTTGTCAAGAAATGTACTTTTAAAAATGCCAACTCAACATACATTTGTCACAGACTTAGAGCAGCAATACTACACTTTTATATTACAGTCATCAGTCTACTTCGCTTTGTACTTGTAAATTGGTATAATACAAAAGGTTTTAGTAACTGCAATTCTTTTAGATTCCATCGCATGTAGACATTCTATTCGTTATTTCTGGATGAAATTCCGTCAAATACTTAAACTAGCAACTTCATACCTAATCCATTTTTTGTACTATAGGAGACCTGGTCGTATCACCGTGGTCGCGGGAAGACCCGGTCTCGTATAAAAAAATGGTACAAATCGCGAGTATTTAAAAATACATAAATGTTAAATATATGGATTTGTGAAAAGTGAACAAGAATAGATAGAATAGAATTCCTTCATCTTTCAAAATAAATGCGCAGTTTCTTTATTACTTATTCTTTAAACCTTTTAAAGTACCAGATTTACAGATAAAGTACAGTAAAATGTTTATTGGAAAAAACCTTAACATTATACATAAGAACATACCCCCTAAAAAAAGGCAAAGTCTTGTAGCTTAGGATGTTTAATCAACTAAGATTTTAAAAACAATGCCTGTAGAAATAATTCAAACTCCCTTCAAATAAAAGAAAGAAATAAAAAGAGGTCGCCATCGATCTATCCACCTTGAAATATCGACTCAAGTGCCCGTGGCTCTGATGGAAATGAATGCTCCCTCAATACAAAGACTGAAAACAAGAGTCGAATCGAAGCTCGGATTTCCTTTTGATTTGGCATGGTGTTAAGAGGTCAGGAGGACTCCATTTAAAATCAAAGGAAGTGCAATGACTTTCGAACAAAGGCGGAGGTCAAGTATTGCTGAAGGGTGCTCTGAGTAATTCAATTAAAACACTTAGGTTGGAGAAAGTTTGAGGTGATTTTGGTCCAAACTAGGTTGGGCTTTTAATATCTAGATAGGATTATCTTATAAGGCATATAATAATATTTTATCTCAACTTAAAGTTGATAGATTTCTATTACTTGTTAAAAACTTAAGACGTACAAACATTAAAAATCTACCGGAGGATGATGATGATCTGAAGTCTCAATCTTCATGAAAAAGTCACATTAAAGCTTTTTTACATATATGTGAAGACAAAACGAAGTACGTTATTTACGAGACGAGGTTGATGCACCCTAACGAGATAAGACTATCAGACTATCAACAGTTTGAATGATCCTGACAAATCTTTCTTGCTTCACTCACCCATTAACCTTCTCGTACATGTTCTTCTGTACTTCACTTGACGTACACCTACCTTGAAACGAACCCTTTGAAACCTCCTGAAAGCCATAAAGTATTGAATTGAGATAGTCAAGAAACAAAAATATGGTAAAAGAAGCCTACATTTGTTTATACTGCCTACTTGTGAGGCAGCTTAATATTTGATCGCTTGAACGAAGGTTAAAGAGAAACAAAGTACGCCACATGCGTTCCAAACCATACGCAAACAAGGAAAAATGCCGCTTTTATTTGCCATTTAACATTTATACGCTCCTGTGTTTGGGTTTAAGGAGAGGCATTTGTTTTTTATAGCTTTATGTGAAGTTTATGTACGTCATTTACAATCTGGAAACGTTTTTACGTTCGGTTTTATGTACAGTGAACAAATGAATGTGGTATAGGCGGCCATAGCTAACTGGGTTCTAAATGAGGAATGAAGAATAAATATCGTAAGGATTTATCATCACAAACTATCATTGGTACACATAGTATTTTTCTCGCAAAACTCGCTATAAAAATTACATGAACTAAAACTCTTAAAATAATAATACTCTGTGAAATAATTTCAGACACATAAATTGATGAGATTCAATGACATTCATATTAATTTTTCGCTTAAATCGCAATTAATAATGGCACAAACTAGAATGCTTAAATAGTCTTTGAAACAATTAAAGACACATAAATTGATAAGTTTATTCTACAAAAAATGAGAATAGATATGTCCTCAAGCAAAAGTAACCCTAACTCTAAAACCACTCGAGACTAAAACGGAAAACTTAATTCTATTAGATTCGTAGTTTTACTGGAAAGTTGTATTTTGCTTGTATATCTTAGAAAACTTGTCATAATATAATTTTCTTAGTTTGCCCTAATTTAGCAAAGTCAGGAAAACAACACTAATCACTACATAGTATAAAACAAAGTCGCTTTCTTTGTCCCTATGTCCCTTTGTATGCTTAAATCTTTGAAACCACGCAACGAATTTTAATGCGATTTTTTTAATAGATAGAGTGATTAAAAAGGAATGTTTATATGTATAATCTTCTTCTTCTTCTTCTTAGAGTGCCTCTCCAACTAGTGGAGGTTGGCAGTCAGCTCTGCATACTCCTTTTTGTTCTTAGCAAGGCGGAACAATTCGGCGGCACTTGCAATCCCCGTCCATTCGCGGATATTCCGCAGCCAAGACTTTTTCCGACGGCCACGTCGTCTCTTTCCGGCAACTTTTCCCATCATGATGAGTTGCAGCAGTTCATACCGGTCGTGCCTAAGCACATGCCCCAGGTATGCGACCTTTCGCTGTTTGATGGTCTGCAAAAGCTTGCGTTTCTGACCGACTCGTCGCAGGACCTCTTCATTTGTCATTGTTCATAATAACATCCATTAAATAGTGGAGTAGGCTATATATTTTATACCCGTGCAAAGCCGGAGCGGGTAACTAGTATTGGTATAAATATAAAATTTAAGTATCACTGCTTCCTATTTCAGTCATCTACTATTAATATTCGAATGATTTTGATGATGCATTTCTTCACTGCTTCCAGTACGTAGTCCTTAATATTGTTGTTGTGTAAAATGTAAATGTAGTGAATAAAAGTTTTTTTTCTTTCTTTCTATTTGTGTCCTTTCGGTGTTTTTAACAACTAAACTTATTATTTATTACATGAAACACATCACTGAACACTAAACCTTATTTTAAACACACATAGATCGTTATTCAAGTCTCTAATTCCCTAACGGTATAGGCAGACACTATTGTCAATTATTAGCATGCTCGTACATTATTTCAGTAACAACATGAATTCTTTATCTCTACCTACCTTTATCCTACCTTATCTTTAGATTAACGATCGTAACGTGTACACATTATTCTAATCCCAGAAAAACCTCCTAAGCATCAATTCACAGGCTTATAAATAGCTCCATTATAAAATAAATAGATGGCGTGCCCGTATAAACTCTATTTAAGTGGTTTTAGTGGTCAAACGAGCTGGCGAACTTCTAATAGAGCAACCGGCCGCGAACTCTATTTGTCTGACTCCACTTTACTGCCTGCAGCGACATCTATTCTGCTACAAGCGAAATAATGCGGTTAGGGTATTAAATTGTTTGCGGTTAAGTACATTTTAATAAAGTACTGAAATGTGCATTACGAGTAAAATGTAATAAAACATACATACACATCATGGCTCTTTCCCTGTAGAGGGGTAGGCAGAGATCACAGATCCCCAATTGTCCCGATCTTGACAGACCACTTTCGCTTCATTTACACTCATACATCTTCTTATACTCACTCGGTGGTTATAGGTACCCTGTGACACAAATCCTTTAGAGGACTATATTAAATTTTACTTGGTCTTGTTAACATTATCTCTCAATCTCCATTGAAACTAATAGTAGCATTTACTAGATACAGTTTAATAGCAAATTTATTTATTAAATCTAACTAATACATTAACCAATGATTAGAAATAGAATACTATTATTACGAGAAATAAACGGTATGGCGCAACATATTCATGCTTTAAGCGACCTAAGAGATATTATCTTGTATCTGATGTTCTATCCATCCCGAAAGGTATTAAAGGACTTGAAAATGTATACGTAACACTGATACTGTGAATTTTCATCTTATTCATGAAAAGTGGTACTTCCTCCTGATGTTAATATGAAAAGAACCTAATATTTTAACATCCCAGGCATCGAATATGCAGGCCAAATATTCCGGGATCCATCAATGTGAATAACCGAAAGAAATTCATGACTTTTGCCTACCCATCTGTAGGTAGAGGAGCATGTTACTAGTAACGTACATACACATTGTATTAACCTATACATGAACGTACTTTCATCCCTTTCAGGGTGGACAGAACCTCGGAGATATAGAATATATCTCAGGTCACTTTTCGGCATTAATATTGAAGCAGCGATGTCATAATGCAATATTGGTGACAGTTTTCCAGCCCATCCCGGCAGATTCTATTTACCCCTCGTTCCTTAGTCACTCCTACGTCAAACTGGGAAGTACGACAGCTACTTAGCATTTTTTACATCCCAGACTAGCACATGACATTGTATGTCTGTAAATTGATATAAAGAAAAGCATTAGAGTAAAATCAAAAGTCAAAAACAAACACGGGTAGGAAATAAAAGAATCGCGCCAACCGAGTATGGTTGAATTTCTATTTGATGAGTTGCATTTCGCTCGCTGCAACTAGTTTATTACTTCTATAGGCTTCACACATACTACAGCCTCGCCTGCGAGAGGATCTACATGATTATGGGTAATTTAATAGTTGAAAAGTTGTATGTTTAAGTTTGGTGTAGTATAACCATAGTTTAAGGAAAAGGTAGAGTTTACAGACTCCTATGAGTATTTTCAGAATCTTGGTAAGTTTGTTAAGTTCTATTTTTTAGTTCACTTTAGAATGAGCTGAGTTTTTGACTATGCAGCTTACGTTTCATTATACGAATGTAATAGATGATTTTAATTCTTAAAATAATACAAATTAGTCTGTAAGTTATTTAAGTTTCATGATATATCAAAGTTATTTGAATTTCATGTTATTTCTCTATAAAACTAATCATCTTCATTATGTAGATACAAACTGAAACAAATATTAACCTTAGATCTGGATAAAGGATCTAAGGGTGTTAAGTTTTAAAATGCCTTCCTAAATGCAGGATCTACGAGTATATTTTAATAACGCCTTAAATAAATTATCCCCCTTATTGTCCCTTTCAAAGCCTGCCAAACCCTGGATAGTTTCTCCACAAACACCGAATCAGCAGGCTGTGCACGATCAACCCGTAACTTGTCGGCACTAAAACCCTTCTGCACCATTTAGCTCTCCTTTACATTTAAGAAGAGTAAAGTTAAGTGTTGTAATAAAGACGTCCAATTCCCAAATAGCCATATACAGTTGGAATGGAGCCAGCACTTTTTAGATCAGCTAGTACGTAGTTCCTTTGTTTTGCAAAGCTTACTAAGTCTTGCTTAACTGCATACTTTTATTGCCATAATTATGCTAAGGAAGAGAGAATTAAATTTGCTAGTCCCGCTGGAATTATACTGGCTTTAATTATTAATTAGCAACATATTATTCTATCTTTAAGTACATTCGTCTATAGTATTGTTCTATTTGTCTATCTGTTAGTACATTTGCCTCTTTACAAGAATAATGTAATATTTTTTTAACATATGATTTACAAAATATATAAAATATCGAGGCGATAATTCTTACCATATATTTTGTAAGTATTTTTAACACAAGTCTTGAATAAACTCAATTGGTGGTATAGTTACTCAGAAAGTATCATTATTATATGTATTACGAGTGCTTGAATCAATAAATACAATTTATTCTATGTTGACAATTATTCCCGTTCAAAGCATCAAAAAGATAACAGAAGTTATATAATGTAAAAAGATATAATTCTTTTCATCTATCAGTTAGTATAACGGTGTATACCATATTACAGTGAGGAAAATATTCCTTGGTAATAGCCAGTGCCTGTATATGGCGATACGGTTCACTACCTATCCCGTTGGTTGCTGTCTATCTAGTGAAACGCGGGCTTTGAATGGCTCATACCTAACATGCCTTCAAAATTCCGAAAATTAAGATTCAAGCCTCTGATTACCCCGCCTATAGACAAATCGGGAAGCGTTTGTTATCACTACATAGTATAAAAAAACACAGTCGCTTTCTCTGTCCCTATGTCCCTTTGTATGCTTAAATCTTTGAAACTACGCAACGGATTTTGATGCGGTTTTTTTTAATAGATAAAGTGATTCAAGAGAAAGGTTTATATGTATAATAACATCCATTAAATAGCCAGAAGTGCAAAGCTGGAGCGGGTCGCTAGTGTTGTTATAAAGTATGTAATAAACTCACAATCCAACTTCAATGCATTTGCCCTGAGACACTCATTCCCTCCTAAAATTGCAAATCGTTGGAAGAACAAGAACGAGAAAATTTTAATTCTCTGAATTCATTAGTGGATTTTCTTTTCTTCAATTTCGCATCCTGTGGGAGTTTAAGGAAAAACATGGCGATAATTACGCTCTAATTATTTTGTTGAAAGTGCTTATAAAAAAATAAAGTTAGTACATATATACTAATAATACTCCGTATACAGTACTTTTAATATTACTTAGATGATAATTAAATTTTGTAACTAAAGATGTGTACTTTGGACTAGCTAAATTCTCATCGGATTCTAATTAGCTAAGTGCTAGTATGAGGAGGATAATCAACTCTATACTCCCTAGTCAGCTGTATAGTCTTCGTACTTTTATGTCAAAAATAAGACTTTCAGAATTAGCTTTTGTAATAATTAAGTAATTGCAGAATAATGTAAGGTTTTTGTATATTAGTTATTATTATTTGGGAGTTATATCATATTTTTTGAGAGACTCGAGTTTATTATATTTTTTTCCTTTTACGATAAAATGGGACTTATCAGTTGATCCGTGACCAAGACCATTGCAACATGGCCGAAACAACGGGTAACATAGGTAATACTTTGTTTATAAAATACACGCTACGCTTTGTTTTCTTTTAAGTCTTTAATAAGCCATTCACCACTAAGGCTATGTCGGTTCAAGTACAAACACTGATGCCACGGCGTTTGCACTTGTTATTCAGTCGCCATGGTTACACCAACGCCGCCATATCGAAGCTTCAATTCTGCTCTTCCTTGTTGCTGCTGACTTTCTTGGCGTACCATAGACGACTGCTACGCTTTGTTAATATACGTATACGAGCGACCCTTTCCGGCTTCGCACGGGTATAAAATATATAGCCTACTCCACTATTTACTGGATGTCATTATACTTATAAACCTTCCTCTTGAATCACTCTATCTATTAAAAAAATCTGCATCAAAATCCGTTGTGTATTTTAAACATTTAAGCATACAAAGGGACATAGGGACAGAGAAAGCGACTTTGTTTTTAATATGTAGTGATATAAGCCCTGTTTTCTTATAAAATAAATTATACAATAACTGTTATAAGTAAAATTAAATTAACTGTATATTAGGTTAAAAAACCTCTGCGAACTAAATTACAAAACCTGATTATTCCAAGGCTCAGCTGACTCAACTTAGAATTACCTCGCACTTTATATTACCACTTTCCCTAAGTTGGTTGGCACGAAAATGAAATCGTAAAAGAGATAGATCAAGGCCTACAATATGCCTCCATTCCAGTTTATGTTCGTTACATAAACAATTTATTGCTGAGGTGAATGGAGCAGGGATTAAGTTTGATCTAGGCATTGCTTACAAATTTGGCAGCTGCCATCGAAACTGAGTTAAGCTGAATTAGCATGAGCCAAACCTAATCTACAAGTAACCGATACTGTTGTTTGGCATGGAAATAAGAAGTATAAGAGCGGGTTATTGAGAAGAAAATTGATTCAGATTAAATTCGTAGTTAGAAATTATGTGTATATTTTGGAAAATTCAGCTTTTGTAAATCTGATCAATTAAGAAAAGGGGTACACCTATTATAGTAGAACTTTTCAAGTAATAATTTTATATTGCATAACAACTAATAGCATAAACCTCTTTTCGCAGAATATCGTTTGGCATTAACTCATTTAGCATACATTGAAACCCATAATTCTGTAAGTCAGAATTATCTGTACGCATAATTTTGGTATCCATAATAATCACAATGTATAATCATCACATCGCAGAAAGTTCAAAACCAGATTCATCTTTTGGCATATATTTCTTATCCATAACTATTTAAAAGTAGAACCATCATTTCGCATAATGCTTAAAAAAATATCTATTAAAAAAAATATATATTATATCCTTGCCCATGAGAGCATGTTCGTTTCTGGCACTCGCCGGCCGCTGCCGCGGCACGCTCGCTTCGCTCGCTCGGCGCGTGCATAAGAGGTCACAGTTCTAACCTAACCTAACCTACGCATTTTTAAAGAAGAAAGTAACCCAATCTATATTATTCTAATTGAAATTCTATGATCTTCATAGTATGCCTAGTCAAATTATGCCAAATAATCTGTACTCTAAATGAACGTTATGCTAAATGATATTATACAAAATTTTAACTATGCCAAAGGTAAATATGCCAATAAAAATTCTACTATCTTAAATGTATGCCATTCTAAATTCGGTCATAAGCACATTATGCCTAAAAATATTTATGTCAAATATTTTTTATGCCTAATAAATGATCGACTAAAGAAGTTTCTGCGAAGTCAGTTATCCCAAATAGGTTTCGGAGTATCAAGTTTCTACCAAATAGACCGCACCCTAAGAAAAGACCTATCTAATAAATTTTGCAAAAACTAATAACTTAATACTAAAAACATATCCCTAACTTATATAGTCCTGACGTTATAAAAAGTCACCCTTCTAATACATGTAGATGTTTTTGTGTCGCTTATATGAGCAAAGTTTTACGAGTTTCGGGTTCACTCAAAATGTAAACTACAAGCTTCATGCTCCTGCAGGTTTAGTGTAATGTCGCCGGGGTCTTTATTAAACCGCACTATTATCCTATAAATTCTTAAGCACCGCTATTTCCTAAGCGTCACCTTCATGGCACGTGTGGTTATATTTTGTGGTTCTATGGATATATTTCTCCCTGATATAATATCGTTGTTCAATATTATAATGTTCTCCTAAAATATTTTATAGTTATAATTGCATAAAGTCCTGTCCTAGTCTGGGACGTAAAAAGAATGCTAACTGGGCTATAGGACTAGGGGTAAATGAGATTTATTGGGCAATGGGCTAGCAACCTGTCACCAATGCAATAGCAATGTTCTATTTTGACATCGCAATCTATGTGTAATATGCTAATATGTGCCCAAGAAGATCTTCATGTCTTCAAGGTTCTGTCTTGACTTGAATGTATAGGTGTGAACAATTATATCAAACGATAGTGCTAGTTTGAAAGAAATTTGTCAAAGAATGACCTTAGTTATACTAAACATTTTTGAAAATAAGAGTGAAATTTATTTTTAAATTCTCTGATGCACAGATCACAAATTACTTTAAAGAATGTTCTTCACACCCAAATCATTTAAGCCGTTATTACCTAGGCAATTAAATGAAACATTTATCATTAATACCGTAGAGGCTCAGGTATTCATAAGTTGGTGAAAGAGAATTGGATCGTTTCGGATTCCGCGAATTCCCGGGATGCAGTAAAATTCCGCAAAATTCAAATGCTGAAAGAGCTCCTGCTTTCCTTTATTAAAAGCATTCAAAGAGCAGCCTTTGGCAATCATCCACCTACGCCGATCTTATGTCGTTAAAATTACCACAGTTCTAAATATCTTTCAACTAAGATATACAGAATAATGAGCTGGGAACAATACAATTAGACCCAGAAACCTTTGTGAAACCTGTTTTATAATCGGATTTTTTTTTTGTTTATTTGGCGTGTATATTGAAAAAAAGTGTAGTTAGGAGTACCTATAACCGCCGAGAGTGTATGAGAGGATGTATCAATGTCAATGAAGCGAAAGTGGTCTGTCTGGATCGGGACAAATGGGGATCCGTGTTCTCTGCCTACCCCTCTACAGGGCATCAGGCGTGATGTGTATGTATGTATTTGGCGTGTCGAACGGGTTACAATCGTCTTAAGATTAAATTATATAATAAACATGTTATGTTCTAAACTGACTCCCAAAGCATACACACACGAAAATTTTACTTAGAGGTAGTACACAAACTTAAACTTAAATCTTTATAGTAAGTAACGAAATAGCTTTGAACAAGATAAGCTATTGCCGAAATATATAAAATATATCTTAGTGTGATATTAAACATATGTTAGCAAATTAATTATCAGCTATAGTCTTGTATATACAACCTTCTACCTAGACTTAATAGTTAGGTTTCAATTTCACCAGAGTCAAGGCAAAACCTCCTCCGACACGCTCTTGGCCGGTCCCTCATTAAGCTCAGACAGTTTCAATGCTAACAAGCGTGGTTACTTTAGTGGGGCTCTAATGAGAGAGGTGCAATCAAAAGCTACGCAGCTTAAGAGCCAGGATCTGTACATGATAGGTATATGTGGGGAAAGGAAATGGTAGGCTTATAGCGTCTTAGAGGCGAAATGCTGTTATGTTTTAGTTATTTTATGATACTAGAATTGAATAGGTTTCTTATACATTAATTGTTACATATACTTTATTTTGAACTTTAATTAAAAGATGATTAAAATACCATAATTTTGCACAAATGACATCGCAACCCAATCGATAAATATTAATTAAGAAAAGTGACCTGGGAAATATTATTCTGTCTTGAAGGTTCTGTCCATCCCGAAATGAATTAAGGGACGTGTATATATGTATCTAATATGAAAAAAGACTTATTGCAGCCAGTCGTATTATATGATTACAATTTTCACTCTTTGTGTACAACTATCGAAACCTATCGGTTATTTCACGTAAGGAATTTTGATTGGAATCATAAGTCAAAGACCTCACATGATTTCCAAGACCACCTTCACGTTAAAACAAAATTCTTCGATATCTCTGAACCGAATCACATTACAGGACCAAGACTTATCAAAATTACACATCAACTTAAACAATGCCATGGGTCATTGTTTAACCTAAACTTCCCTCACCAATACAATGATACAATACCGAATTTGTACTTGGATGTACATTTCACTGATTACTTTTTGTCATGCCATTCAGTAATTCCATATTTTAGTAACGCAGCAGGTAAGTTTTATTAACGGGGAAGATGTCTTGCGTTATAAATAACATTTGAATATTTACATATTAAAAATGTATGATGTTTCCGTATGTAACGATTATTTTTCTCATCTATATAATAGATTCTATAATTAGTTCAATTTACATTGTTAGATCATTTCATAATATCCCCCATAAATTTACAATATACCGACTCATATATACCATTGATTTTATTCCGATAAAAAAATTAAGGAATATACATTTATCACGATTTATTCAGAACCAGCAAAGTTTTAAGTGCTCAACCATATATTAAACTGATCTGAATGAATTTCGTTCAAGAGAATGTAATTATTTTGCTTCAATGGGGATCGTAAATTTGTAATGACAACGAAAATTTAATATCGATAGACTTTTACATAGAATTTGATCTTAACAATCATTGACGTTTAGTTCATAAGAGAACAGCGTTATTTTAGCATTTTATTTTTTTATTTTAGCATTTAAATATCTATCCTTTTTTTTTCAAAAAAATAGTGTACGGTCATGTTATCTTCATGTTATCTCTTCTACTACTACGATACCAGAATCTAGTAAAATACAAGAAGTCTCTTCAATACTATTGTTATAGTCACAGCTAATGACTGTGGTAAGGGACATTGCTGTAAATAATAAGGTTCGTTGGTCTAGCTGATTATATCCCCTTCTTCCCCACCGCACTACCAAGCTGCACTACCCTTTCGCTTCGAATCAAATTGGCAAAGAACGTTACACAAATGTTCAAAATTTAAGGTCAGGCAATATATATATAAACAGTTATATAGATAAATGCGATATGATGTAAAGTTCTAGTATTCCGAAATACGTATATGGAATAATATAGCTTTATAAAGTTCTATGTTTCAAAAATTCTAACAGTTATATTCTAACATTAGAAGTACCTTTAACCGCCGAGTGTGTATGTGTCACAGAACGTGAGTGTGAAAGTGGTTTGGCAGAATCGAGACAGGAAACCGTGATCTCTGCCTACCTTCTACAGGGAAACGGGCATGATGTGTGTGTATGTATCTAAATCCTATAGTCTTCCGAACTACCTTAGGTATTAATTTCTAAACAACATTGAAAAAGTTCCTTAATAATGTGAAACGTTTAATATGGCTTTACAAACAAATACATCAGGTGAAAGATTTTGGAAAACACGTCTGAACAGAGTAAACAAAACTACGAATGCTGTTGATCTATGCACAAACATACTTTAGCAAATTCAGGTTATCACTAACAACGTGGACTGGCCCTGGGAACAGCTATCCATGTCTAGTATATGGCTTACTAGGTATAGTACAAACATGTTACATCCAATGAAAAATACCGATGAAATCACATTAGACTTAAATAATAAAATGCATAAGTACAGGTCGCTA
Source organism: Leucoptera coffeella (assembly GCA_030578115.1). NCBI lineage: Eukaryota > Metazoa > Arthropoda > Insecta > Lepidoptera > Lyonetiidae > Leucoptera > Leucoptera coffeella. The sequence continues at coordinate 44,822 of JAMBLF010001411.1, read as the reverse complement.
ATGGCTAATACTGAATATTTTACGTCTTTATATACATAAAAGAAGCAAAGAAATCCTTACAAATGTTAGCATTCATTGAATGTAACTTCAGACACGTCACATTGGCTGAACCGGCAAGTCGTTTCATCAGTAAGTTTGTATAAAATAAAAAAACTATGAATAGCTTAACTTAAATTAACCTAAAGTAACTGGGTTAGATCAAGTCGTTACTGCATAATAATTTTGACGTAAGCCGTAAGTGAAAAATAACTAAGCTATTTGGATTCACTGGTTATAGTTTAGTAATCATTTTAATAGACTTATCATTTACATTTTCACTTAGACTTTCGATCACTTTAACATTATGTCCTTTGCCTCTTTAACCCGTTTTAGAACTAAATATAATACAATACAAAAATATCTAACACTACCTTTTTATTGTAAAAAATAAAACCTTAGAATGCGATGGCAAGTTATTCATTTAAATCTATGTAAAATAAAATAAATTAAAATAAACTTACTGATCAAACAAGTTTTGAACCCATACTATTTACTTATAGTTTGCTGAACAAAACATGAATTGTTACGGGACACTAAGAGTAACAAAACGCAACGGATATCTAATTCTCTATCACATAGAGCAATGAAATGAATGGATCACACAGACACGATAGCATTGTTAACAATCGACCAGTCTAAAACTACCTATGAGGCACAGTCCACTTTATTAGGAGCACATGGCATTAGATTTTTCTCACTTTTGACTTCAGACTATCATTTTTAAATTACTTTTTCACGGCCCACACTAACGTGGATTAGATTTGTATAACGTACAACATCAATAGACTTTCAGCTGATTCTTCTCATCGAAACCAACGGAGTGCCCTGCGTTCCTCAAAATGAACGAACTCCCGTCGAAATGCATTCTTCTTTCGCCTCGTCTGTTGGCAAAATAAACTATATTGAGTGCTAAAGGTTACAGGCTACAGTCCTACATGTTGTCAATTTAATTTACAAGTTAATTGAAATACATATCTACTAACAAATAGTTCTACTGTAACTGGATTGTATCCACCTCCATTAAATGTCTCATACAGGCACTTCTGTTCATCACGCAGTATGCAATAGCGTCAAAAGAATATCTCAAAATTCATCTGCAAACGTTTATCTCAGCCGTCCTTTTCCAGTCATACCATCCTATTTGACTCTATAAATTTCATTCATATTTTCGTTTCACGTTTCCAAATCATGTTGACAATCATTTCCTTATTTACATAAGTCTTTTTTCAAACCAATTCATTGGGTAGGTACCTAAAGTTATAATTATTTTAGAAACACATGCTTACCGCACAAACAAATGCTGTGTCTGTCCATAAGAAGCTGTGCAGTGAAGGAAAGGACTCGATATAGATGCAGATCCATTATTTGGACTCGTTCGAAGCTGATATTTGTGACTGCATCTATGAACCCTGAAACGAAATTTAATTTGCTGCAGGCTCAGTAATACCAATGCCTAATGTAATAAAAATTAAAAATAAAACATCGATTCACCATACATGTTACAGCAATTAGACAAAACTACCCAAAAAGACGTTAGTGAATTGATCAAAACTGTTCTATAGGTTCAGAAAACCCACCTTACTAATCCATCGGAGGTTTGGCTGACGCGGACATTGTTGACGATCCAGTTCTCGATGCCATCCTCAGTCACCCAGTACTGCGCAGAGGCCAGCAGCGACAGAGCCTCGTTCACGTACGAAGGACCATGGCGGGACTCACTGGAGGGAAAAGGAATGAATGAGCAATCAAACAAAAGTCATAATAGTCACTAAGTAGTCTTTTGAGGACCACTTTATGGAGGTCATTTGTTGAGTTTCAAGGACCACTGATGCAGCTTAGCTGTTTTTTAACATAGCATTAGGATGGAAGCAGCCTCTTTATACTTCATCAAAAATCGAGTGCTATAAATAAGTTTCACTTTCTTTTCTTTCGTTTTTTTCTTGTTGACGAATCGACGAGTATGCAGCATTAAATTGACAAACACGATACAATTCTATGAAAACTCCTTCAAATTGAATTTAATCATTAGTAATATCTCTCAATTACAACTTTTAATTTCTCTATAACTAACAATATGTACCTAGATCGAGAATACCGAAGTGTCACGGATTTGTTATAATTTCATAGTTCCTTGAAATATGACAAGATTTGACCAACAGAAACACTTGCCAACTAAAAAGCCTATGAAAGGAATCCGGATGCCTCACAAACTTCATTCTTAATTCCTTTTATAGGTAACTGGACGTCTGAGAAGTTAAGATAATGTTTAAATATTTGATTGCTACACTTACGTGTAAAACACGTTCAACGTGAAGTCCTGGCTCATGTCGAGGAACGTGTCCGTCGTGGTCCTGGTGCCGGCTGCGTCCACGAGATACACCAAGGCACAATATTCTACGGTAAAGGACACGCCCTTGTACCACATTTTTGCATGCCTGTCAACGAAATACAAAGCTGTACTACTGTGTGTGAGACAATAGATATAAACTGCATCAAATGCTTTCAGTAGTCTAGGAATACATAATTAAAATGCATTAAGTAGCAAACAAAAAAAGAAAAAATAATAAACTAAGAGATAGTTGCTTAGCTGTAACCAAAGCATAGATACCATATATCAAAATCTGATATAATTTATGTTTTCCAGCATAATCTATGTTAGAACTAGTATCCCCTGAAGGGTAACCATTTAAATCCAACCTGACAGTTAATATACCGCATAGAAAAAGTTTTTTTAAGGCAAGTGTACATACCATGAACAACAGAAGAGCATGTATGAGAAGCTTAATCGCTATGTGTAGCAAAAGAGTTGTCAGCACCGTTTATTTACCAGCCCCTGTAAATCCCTCTCTACTCTCACCTGTTATTCCCGTGTGGATGGTGCGCCTGTATCTCCACCCTGGAGCCGTAGTGGTACACATTCCCGCTGGGGTGGATCAGGGCGGCGGAAGCGCCAGACCTCGACAGCGCCATCAGGGTGTTGGCATTCGTGTTGATGATGCGGATCGCGCCGTCTATGGTCATGTCCACTCTGGGAAAAGAGGATTGAGGATGTGAGTAAACTATGCTTGAAAGTTAACGTTGAAAGAAATTATGAATAGATGTTTTACCTAAATACATATATTTATAATAATAAGAAATTGGCAAGCTATAAACAACCGAAAAATTTAAACCATTAAACAAACAAATGTTTTTAAGAATAATAAATGCAAGCAAATAGTAAATAATGCCTTGTTTAATTGTGCATAAACATCCTGTACCCTGCATTCTTCAAGTTTCATTTCATTTTAACAAAAGTAAAAACGTAATATTTACAACGTGACAAAATATAACCACGTATAATAATAGATCCAATCCAAACGAATAAAGAAAAATAGAAGCTCAAACAGGAATTATTCGGTTACCGAACTCACCTAATTCGATCTCGAAGCCTCAAACATATAGTCCCGTGGGGGGTGACAGACGCCACGTAACCCATTCCCGTCATGCCACCCATTCCTCCCATCGAGTTTACCTGAAACAATACACGTATATTCAAGTACATTTTATCATTCGGAGTGGACAGAGAATCGGATATAAAACCTCCTTGGTTCATGTCATGCCGTAGAAACTTTTGGATTCCATGGGAATAGATTCAATGTATTTATCTACTAGCAATCTGTCACTATATATAACCATCAATTGAAGATGCAAAAGATGTGATAAATATTGATGGATATGTATGGGTACGTAAATAAACAAAATATTCATATACATTAATAAAAACCTTATCTACAATATTATTGATTCCTTATCTTAACCAAATAGTACGATAGTAGGGACACACAATTGTTATAGATTTTCTAAAAATGTGTGTAAATTCTGGTGGGCTAGTTGCTATAGAGATTTGTATATAGGTATTTAATATGGAGTGGTGATGTAGTAGTTAAAAATGTGACTTACAAGTTTGAATGTGGTGGAAGTAAAGCGACTTCGGGTTCGAAGTTTCCTGACGGATTTTTCATCAGCATCCTTTTTCGATTCAGTATTAGACATTGTAGCTATAAATATAAAACTGTACTTTTATCTAACAAAATTCATGAACACCGACTAGTAATAATAACTGCATAGTATTGAGTAGTTGATTTCGTCAAGCAAAACTTTTGCAAACTAGACATGTGTCACTTTTATTTTTCTGCACTCAATTTCTTTTTTTAAATTTGACAACATGGAGTTCAAGGATTTATAGTAGAAACTTTTACCATATAACGATATGACTTCCTAATGTTACAATCGACATAATTGTTAAGACGAATTAATATTGAGTTCAATAATTAATCTAGGGAGTGTGTATTGATAGACATATGTATTTACTTATATCTCATAACGGTAATTAATTGGCTCTATCTCGGGTCGCTATCAATCTAACCTATTTAAAATGTACTATATATTTAAATAAATAAGAGGTATAAACATAGACACAACATCCTCAGGTATGGTAATCATTTTGTTTTCTCCTTGCACCATTATCTCGTTAAAACTTCAAAAAATAACCTATGCGTGATTCTTGTGAAATTGTTGCTCGGATATTTAAGCCCTTAGCTGGGAACAATTGGGTGATGGGCTAGCAATCTGTGACGGGAGCGGGCGATCATTGCTTGTAAATAAATGAAGATGCTACAAAATCCAAATAAAAGCAATGTACCCATAATTGTACCATATTTGTAACAATACTTTTACTCTTTATTTACACATTTCAAACACATACTTTAAACATTTATATTTCGTTTCTTTTATTATTATATTATATCATATAAACATATTTCTTCACTGCTTAGTCTCAAATCGTAAGCCTAAGCAAAGCAGTGCCAGCTTTCAGAAATATGTTGTAACGAAGCGAACTAAGCCTAGATAGAGTTCGTGTGGCTTTCTCGAACACTCCAAGGTATAGAAATTGAAGGATTAATCCCTAGCTTACTGGCTGCGTCTTCGGTTTGCAATGGGAAGCTTGTTTTCTACCTATGCACGTGTTACAAGGGATATTTACTAACATTTTCCAATATATTTCAGCATTATTTATAAGTTTATTACTTAATTACACTCACAGATAAGTACTTACCGAAAAACCTTATTTATTATTTAAATTCAAACATATTTGATTCCATTATGACAATAAAGGTGGAAAAAATAACATTATTTTAAGTACCTTTCAGGACATTGTTACTGAATGTTATTGGTGATAGATTTATTCATAGGGTCATGATGGCTAGGTATAAAAATAATCCCTGTTCCTTCAGTGACGAGATATGAAACTCCAAATTTCAACTGTTTTAAATAACTGGGTCCTACGTCAGCACTAAGATATAGCTGGCTATTAATTACTTACGGTCTAATAGTGACTTAAAGGGTCTTGTTAGTAAGCAAGTCTGTATAATTTATATGACCGTGAATATGTTGGTCTTTTAAATTAATTAATGGACCCTAGGTCCCATATAACTCTGTTCTAATGAAACAAAACAGGCACTTAAGTTATTTATGCGAAGGGCAGTCGCCTAAGCTTGCTACATCTTGATTCATTAAGGCTTGTATTTATTTGGTAGGCTTCTATCGTTCTAGGTTAGAATCATGATTCACTCTGTACTTAAAAAGACCCATATTTATGCTTAGGTTAAAGAAAAAATATGAGTACAAACATAATACATAAAGTTATAATGAAAATAAACACCATGCCATTAAATGTAATGTTGTTTTATACATAGATTTGAAATTAATATTCAATTTTAGTAATTGCAAGAAGTTCAGTCGTAATAAATATCGCTGTGACCTTTTATATGTATAAAATTACTCCTCATTCTTTTTGCTTCAATCCCTTAGATCTTATTTGGAATTAATATTGAAAGTGTGATACCAATCATATGAAACATTGGCGACGAATTGCTAGCCTATCGCCCAATAGAGTCTATTAATCCCTAGTCACTTAGTCGCCTACGACATGCCGGAAAGAACGGGCGTTAGTTAGCATTCTTTTTACGTTCTTGACTATCACAGGACATAATATATGTATATGTCTAACTCATCGGCCTCATTATTACTCATTGGAACAAGGATAGAACACTCCAATAAATAGCCTAATATCCGAAGTTAACCCATGGCCTGGCGACGAGATTGATGGCCACATTTTCCGCAATATCATGGGGTCAGATGGATACTCTTAAGGGTAATTTATACTCCACATAAACTTGGCTTCGGAGACTGAAAGCTGCCGGGTAATTGACGGCTTACTGATCATAATCTCAACTCCGGATCAAGTGGGGAATGTGTGAAATGTTGTGTAATTCTCGAAGAAGGACGTAAGATGTCGTTAATGGTCAAAAATGTGTGCATCTGACATCCATGTAGTTTTAATTCGTACTTTTTGAAGTATGATGAAGTTGTGGCAAATTTATTTTAACATGATCACTATTAATATCATTAATCATATTATTAATCATCATTACATTATGATTATCAAATATTACCATTTACATGCAAACATAAGTTAATTTTCCTCAACGTTACTAACTTACATACTTTCCAGAATGAAAGTTATTTCAAACATCCCCTTTTTAAGGTATCGCTTATTTGATCATGCTGAACCAATAATAAATGGTTAACAATTACTTGTGAAAGTTAAACAAATAGTTATTTAACGGTTCAGAATGCATTGCCCCATCAGACTATTCAATTAATAGGCAATGGCATTGGCCTTTCATTTCATTAATTAGAAAGGGGTCGAAAGCCGAACGTCGTTAGCACTCACTCTCTTAACTAAAAATAGATTAAACACAATTCTCTTAGTGTTATTGGTAATAATAATCACTACATAGTATAAAACAAAGTCGCTTTCTCTGTCCCTATGTCCCTTTGTATGCTTAAATCTTTGAAACTACGCAACGTATTTTGATGCGGTTTTTTTAATAGATAGAGTGGTTCAAACAGAAGGTTTATATGTATAATAACATCCATTAAATAGTGGAGTAGGATATATATTTTATACCCGTGCGAAGCCGGAGTGGGTCGCTAGTTGGTAATAATACTTACTCACATTATAGAATCCCTTATGGTGTGGGTAGAACCTCGGAGTTGAAATATTTGTATAATCGTATATCAGTAGCTTTTGATCACTTGTACTTGGGTAATGTACACTTGGTGTAATGACCCCCTCATTCGTGATGAATTTAAAAATAATATCGGTAACAAGTTGTTCGCACATCGATCAATATTTTATTCATCAATATACTCCCTAATCTTCTTTGAACATTCCAGAAATAAGGCATCTAGTTATCATTCATTAATTAGGTATAAAAACGTCTATATATTTGTAAGTAATAGGTAAGTGGTCTGTCAGGATCGGGACAAATGGGGATCCGTGATCTCTGCCTACCCCTCTACAGGGAATCAGGCGTGATGTGTATGTATGTATGTAATAGGTAAGTCATGTCGACGTAACGTCTCTAGAGTTAACGAGCGAATGTCACGGTTCGTTAATATTCCGATAAACCAATATCCATTACGGTGACTTGCTTTATTATGGTTGATTTTTTTATCTCCTCCTTAGATACGGCAAAGCTTTGCTTATTTAGAATCTTTCTTGTCTTATTTTGTCCTGTACTCGTCTGCTGTAATAGAATGGTTGTAGCTGTTATTGTGCCAAGTTGTCTATCGATCTATACCTAACAGTTCACATATACCTGAATGTCGTTTATGGACAATGAAGAATAAACTATATAATGCATTTAAGTAGAAAATAAAATATACAAAAAACATAGGATTATTATTACATATGATAATATTGATTTCACTTACTCGTATGATATGATTTAACTCCATACTTCCACTTACGTCCTTTTAAAAACATGTACTAGCAAAATAAATAACGGGTAATTCATTCATTAAATTTCAATCATTCGAGTAATTCGTTCACAAAAATGAGCTATTCATAAATTCATTCATTCGGTCAGTAACTCCTTCTCAACATGTCTTATGTAAACAGAACGTAGAGATCCCGCCACATAAGGTGGCAGTTGGAGGCGTCGCCACAGTCGCGTAATTCAGTGTTACCAGTAAACACGCCAAAACTAGCACTCACTGTGCCATACGGCTCGATACATTATAGGTTTCATTTGTAACGGTCTTTGGTTGCAGAGCTATAAACTCAAATAAAACAAATTAATATATCAAAGTCAAAATATGTTTATTAAACTATTTCAAACATGATTAATAATTAACGGGACTTATCCTTCTTATTATATATTACATATATTATGTGTTCCTTCACTCTGTCCGCAATAGACCGTTTAGTGTGTTCGACGTAGGATTTCCCACAGCTGCAATCAATCTTATACACACCCTTATATCTTATATCATGAGTATAAATCGCGAATCTCTTAAAACTATTATTTTAAACATGGCACTGAGCATTGTCTTTACATATTTTTTACCGAGGTTAGATCAGCGGAGACCCTAGCTTGGAGAAGAACTAACAAGAAACTCCGGAAATCAATTTATTATAATCACCCTTAACAAACATAAAAATTACAAAGAGTGGGCAAAAAACACAACGCTGGTAATACTAAATTTACCTTTCATACAAAATAACACGCAATGGCGGTAACGTCAAATTTAGTTCCAAGTTTGGCTACTGCCACCTTATGTGGCGGGATCTCTAAACTAGACATCTTTGGAGTGAGACTTTTCTTGTCCATATATTTTTATGCGTTAGCACTGACCCAGTTCTTTCTGCTAAGCTCGTAAGACCTCGCATTTACTTCTTGAGCACTCCAAAGGCCCTTTCTGAAACGACGATGTGACGACAACTACGGTGAAAAAGCTCATTGAAAAATAAACAACTACTTTTGCGTCATTTGGGTGTTATTCACATGTCATGTCAGTTTTTAATCGTGCCATTTTAAATTCAGAGGTATTTTTTTGCGTAAGAAGTATGTTTTTCTTAAATGTATTTGAAAAACTATGTTATGCTGTTCATGGTATTGAATAAGCATGTTATAAAGAAGATTACAGATCTGGTGATACGATAAGAAATATCTTAATTTTTATGCATTGTCAATTTATAAGGCTATCGGAAAAGATTATTCAACACTTGTTTTTATACATCCCTTTGAAGATTGTTTTCATGTTAAAAATATAAAGGAAACTAGTTACGAACACAAAACGTTTACTCATACTACTGCTTCTGCTAAATGTATCCCCAAACATCGCAAAATCGTGTACCAAAGAAGATTCAATACAAAACCCTCCCAATAATAATGATTAGCGGTATGACACGGGGACATGTACCGCGTGGCCAAAGTTAAGAGTCACGTTTCACGGCGCTCTGCGTGCCATCACGTTCGCTTGCTCTCATGATTTATGAAGGGTGACGAGGCACTTAGGAAAAAAACACTTTCGCGGAATCTTCTACGGGAACAACGACAAAGAAAGCGTTGTATATGTTTAGTTATGCTGGAATGTTATTTGATTGAGGTGGATTTTTATGGTGGCTCATAACTTGATAATATATACGTGTATACATATGCGAAGAAATCTTTTTTGATTGTGGTAGGTTTTTTTATTTTTTGTGATTTTATTCTTTAGATTTGGAACTTACTTAATAATAGTGATTAAGGCCCCCGATGTTATCTGCCTCTTATGTTTTAACCCCAACGTTGTTGGAGGTGATGTTATGTAATACGTTTGGGCATTATCTGAACTATGTATATTCATGAACATTTTAACAATATACTATTTAAAAAGGATGTTGTTTGATTAAACAACATATACTAAGATATAATACAAAAATACATACATACACATCACGCTTGATTCCCTGTAGAGGGGTAGACAGAGATCACGGATCCCCATTTGTCCCGATCCTGACAGACCACTTTCGCTTCATTGACATTCATACATCTTCTCATACACACTCGGCGGTTATAGGTACTCCTAACGTCACCATTTTTCAATATAGCATCTATCATAATACAAAGATAAAGATACGAATATCGCCGAACATTGTTTACGAGTATATTATATAACTCTAAAGAAAGTACTAAGCTATATCTCTAAATAAAGTACTTACTCATCTAGTGTCAAGCAAGGTGCAACCTATATTTATTTCTCTATTCACACTCTCAACACGAAAGCCCTTAAGAATACACCTATGAACTGGATGAAAAAAATGCAAATTCCTCACTAAGGGACAGTATCTCAAACGAACGGGTGAAGCACCTTTGAACGCTCGTAATATGCTGATTCAGCAGCGTGTAGTGACACAGGCAAACAGCTGATCTATACAGACATGTTTTTCAATATGAGCTTGTGAGAACATTAGTAAATTGTTGCTGCTTTTAAGTGAAGCAAGAGAGGATAGGATCGTTTTGAATGGCAATTTATAGTCTATCTATCCCCTTAGGGACGTAGAGGCGTGAATATATATATGCTTCTTAAATCGATGTAAATAGAAATAAAATGGTAAAACTAGATTCTAAATCCCATTCCACGTGTACGTTTATACATTTACGCGTAAGTTTAAATGTAGAGAACGTAAATACAATGAACAATTTTTCCCCATTTTCCGGGATAGGTAATATTCAATACATTGTAACTTATCTGATCGTAATTGGATCCAATGAGATCATAAACGATTTACCCTGCAATCACCGTGCTATACGGCCAAAATTGTAAATACTCAGGCAATAGATAGTCGTTATTATGCTTATGTACATACATGTAGAGAAAATTCAAACGCTTTGATGACCATTAACAGTTGCGAGTCAGATGTTTGCTTTTCCATCTCCGCAATTGCGGAGGTAGTATTACTATGGTCATCTTAAACTCACATGTTGACTAGATATGTACTAATTATTACGTTACATTCATGCACGTCCTTTAATCCAATTCAGAGTGGATCGAACCTGGGAAACAATAAAATATCTCTTTTGTTATTTTTACCATGTATATTGGGATTGAGATGTTTCCCTGGTATGACAGGTTGCCAGCCCATTGTCCAATAGATTCCTTTTATCCCTGGTTAGGAACCACGAAAAGACCGGCAGCTAGTTCACATTCTCTTTACGTTCCAGCTAGCACGCGAAATGAGTTATTCATTTATCATCCTAAATATACGTAACATTCACCATACCTAAATATTAGGTATCCCAAGTGTGTTTCCATCCTAATACATAACTAATGTGCTCTCAACCGAAAATAGTCAGAACACGTTAACAATATACAGCACTCAACGGGCATAGAATCGACGTATTCGGGAAACTAACACAGGTAAATAATATCCATGCATTAGTGCCTATATTGACTTTTACTGGAAGAGCAGGTAGTTTCAAATATCTAATTAAATTAGTTAGTAAAAAGCAAATACTTTAATTAGTCTAATTAGTTTTCTTTTATTTATAAGATGTGTTTATAATAATATTTGATAAAAAAAATATATTTTTTAACTTTCAATTAGTAATCTAAAATCTATCATTTGCCTTTGTGTTCTGTTAGGAAGAGATATCACAAAAGGATGAGCAAGCAAGTTTGAAGTTATTTCTCGGTATCTTGTGCTTGTTTGGTAATTAAAACATCCACGAGACTGAATAACACCAAGTGTCATGGTTGACGTTAAATAAAAATATTCTAAATTATTTTATTTTAAGAGTACATATATACGTTCACGTTTATTCACGTCCATTATTCTCTTTCAGGGTGGACAGAGCTTCGAATAAACGATAATATCTTCTAGGTCACTTTTTAGCATAATACTTATTTTACTTTTTAGCTTGTTGATGTCATGTCCAACATTAGTGGCGGGTTACTATCCCATTACCTAAGAAATTCCATAGTCTCCTACTCTTGTAGTCGCCTGCTACGATATACTGAGAAAAACGGCAACTACTTAGCATTTTTTTACATCTCACGTGATATTATAAAACTGAAGTAAATCTTATATACCTTTTTAGCCAGAAATTATTTAAGATTCATCAAATCATAATTCTATAATAAAAAATAAAATAACTGTCCAAAGTATCTATTACTTAGATATACCTCATAGAAGAGCCTTTATCTTAATTATCTAAGCCAATACACCAACCCAACTATCTAATTCCCTTCTATTCAAACTACCAACCGAGGACTCAATATAAATAGTACATTTTATCCCAACTAAAGGACTATCCCTAGATTATGCTTCCATTTGCATGGAGCAAATTTAGATGCATGTGTGAGAATATTCATGAGCAGGTCATGCCCTGTAACGTGTGTCTGCTGACTCATGAAATTCTACGATAGGCCCTTCCTATGCATGGTGCTAGTAAGGTACTTGGGTTTGTGGTAAATAGCTACTTATCTTGCTACGTTGAGGAGATGTGAGTTAAAAACTGATGGCTTTTGCTAAGTAGGATAAATGTGTAATTTCCTTGTTAATATAAAATTATAATATATCTTATTGTATTACAAAATGAATATATACTTAAATACATAAAAAATTACACTTTAGGGGTGGACAGAACTTCGAAAATATGACAATATCTACTTGGTCACTTTCGGCATTAATATTGAATATGAGATTATATTTGGATCATTAGTGACAATTTGCTTGGTTTTCGCACAAAAGAGTCCATTTAGTTATAGTCACTTTGTCACACTTAGTAGAACGGCAGCTTTATAGCATTGTTTTACGTTCCAGATTAGCACAACATAAAAGATTTTTTTCCTAAAAATAAACATTACTAATGGATTTAAGTTTTACCTTACGTTGCACCTTAAGTTCTGACCTACCAATCCACTTAGCTACAAAACCAACTGCCTAAACAGCGGCTAATACCTTTTGACTCTGCAGTGATCTGTGAAAGAATCCAGCGGCTCTCCAGAGGATAGCATCTCAAACAAACGAGTGAGCCTGCTTCAAAGGGATTAATATCACGCCGACTAAGCACCACGTATATTGGGGCGGCTTAAGAGGCGAACGGGATGTTTGCTTTGATCGAGGGGAATTACGGGCTACGTACACGGACGCGCTACGCCAGATTGCCAGCGCCAATATGTTAACGCGTTACATGCAGTTTAAGGCTATTGGATGTGCATATGTTTACGTTAAAGGTTGGGTAAAACCATGGAGTAATTAATAAGAGGAGTGGGCCGTACGCAATATTTGTATGGAAACTTACGTGGCATTATGCGGGGTGAAACGAGGTACGCGAGATGGAGGGGAGACATTAGAACCAATCAAAATACGGCATCGGCCAATCAAATCAGGTATCTTCTTTCTATTACACATTTTTAGACTGCGCACCAATTAAAACACGTTATTTGGACACCGCACCGCATAACGGGGACCGCTCCTTACGCCGGGTCCTCTTTATATTTGGTTCGTGGGTAAAACTCAAGTAAACATGTCTTAAGTTATCTTTGTCCACAGTAGCAATGATATACAAATGTGGAAGTAAGACGAAGTAGGCTGAAAAGAAGAGAATGAATGTGCTACTTCAAGAACTACCAAACATTTTAGCTCTGTAAACATTATCTTCATTGATATAAATATAATGTACCCACTTTCGAAAGCCTTATTTTTCCTCATAAAAAAAACTTGCATTACTCCTTACCATGGAATTGTTTATATATCTAAGAGCATATAAGGGCAAACCATGACAGTAAGCGACGTCATCACATTAAACCAAGATTTTGTACAGGTTACTAAAATACATACATACATACACATCACGCTGATTCAGATCCCCATCTATCTCGATCCTGACAAATCACTTAATTGATACTCATACTTTCTCGGCAGTTATAGATAGGTGCTTCTACCGAAAATGTAGAAATTAAATTCATATTACCACTTTCCTCTAGCTGCTTTATTTATCATAAAAAAAACCTTTTTAATGTAAACATCAGAATTATACAAAAATAAAATTAATGTAACATTTTTTTAATACTGCTTCGTGTACCTACAGCCCTAGCTAAGACAATAGAAGGCCCCTGCAATAACTGCTGAGATAAATCTGCATGGCCTTTGCACCGAACGGGAATAGACGCAGAGTGCACCACTAATACGAATAGGATATCGTAATCTAGTAACGAATCCGATTCCCCTTTAATCCGCTCAAAGCTCTGTAAAAACGCACGTTTTTAACAGGTTTCAAAGGATTAAAATGTGTAGAAATGTTTTATTTAAAACGGCTCGCAACATGTGTGTTCTATAGAGTATGTAGTGCGTTTATAAATGGATTCTTTATGGTTGAATAGTGAAGGGGTATTGAATGCGTAGTAAATTATTTGATGTGGCTTAGTGTATCGATAAAACGAATTCTTGTTATATCAGCTATAAGCTATCATTTTGTAACATAACTTTGAGTAATTCTTAATAAGTAAAATGGTTTAAGACACTAAACATATATATTTTATTTCGTATTAACTTAAACGAACGAATAAACACTAAACTTTGATTCCCCTACTGTATCAAGCCATGCACCACGCATCATGCCAACCCTCTTTCATTACCCCAATTTTCACCAACAAATTAAACCTTATTTCGTCCGATGCTCGCTCGTAATTTCGTTGTTCGGTTAGGAGAATTGAGGAAAAAAGCCAGCGCTTGTTCTACGCCGATGAGTTCGGCTGAGTTTGCACTTTGGAATATATTGCTTTGCAGTTGCCGCCGCTCCTTTATCTGTATGAAGTTCTCCTACTGTCAGATGCACTCATCTTCGTAATGTAATGCTTTGGCACGGGATCATGGCCTATGGGAAAGCAGTATATATCGAACACTGGTATAAAAGCTTGTGGGGATCGTATATCTATAATGTTGTGGAATTTATTTACATTGTTTGATAGGTGATAGAACGGGTAACGGGTATTAATATTGTTGTAGAGTTTATTTATATGGAGGTTGAGTAGGTGGTAGGGGATATGATCAGATAAATTTTCAGTTAATAAGTATATAATTAAATTATTATGTGTATAAGTAGATACTATCTATTATTGATTAAGACGAATTGAAAATAATTTGAATAACTAGAATAAATTTCTTAAAAAAAATTTTTATGATATCCAAGAAATTTAATTGTATAATGTTGTAATGTGCATCTGGTAATTAACAATTGGTTACTTCAAAATTTACATTGTATCTTGGTCAAAACTGCAATTATTTACTTGAGTATTCAATAAAATCCTTTCTTGTTTGTTCTGTGTTTCTTGTAATCACAAATGCTTTATTTATGTTTTTATATAAGAATAAATACGATATTTTTTTGTTAAGATTAGTTGACTTTACTTTCTTTCATTGAAAACAGTTGAGTTTTCTCGTTACTACGTATCAATGATTAATTAAACTAAAGTTATAAACATTTAGAACAAAGACAACGCCTTCCATTATAAAAGAAAATATGATGATTAATTATATCATAACACATCTTTAAAACAAATAACCTTTATAAAAACAAATAAAATTAATTCAACACAGTTTTTACTTTAATTCGCAACAGTCCTCAGACTAGGAACTGCAGTTAAAAAGCCGTAGCAATATAATTGGGGTAGCATGTGGCTGAAAGCATTTTCCAATTGGGGAAAACAATGTTGGCATTAGACAGACACGGAAAAAGAGAACTGGGGCCGAGTGGAAAACCACTTTAGACATTGTGGATACGTCCACTCCCACATCTTCATCTAGAATGAACACTAAAGGGTAAGAGCTTAATCTAGGTTTCTCAGACACAAACATTTACTTACATTTTATACATATAGATGTGTATGGAGTGTAACCTTTTGTAAAATTTTCCAAGCTTTGCGTTGTGATGAAACATACACACTTACGTCTTTCAATCCTTCTTAGAAGCACAAATACTCGGAACGAATCTAACACTAATTTACCTACTAAATAATGTTAAATTATTAAATCTCTTTAATATCACACATTGTAATAAATATTGATATGTGGATCTGTTATATCGCAGTATTCAATGACACTATCTTTATACAATTAATTTATTTTTAGTCTATGTATAGAAGCGCAAACACTACGCATATCATACATTTGTGTACTACATAACCAACTATTAAAAAATATACGAAAATAGTACCTTCTAGTACTTCTATAACAGTTCACAACATCAATCATCCTATATTTACAATTCGAGTTGAATCGAACTCCAGCCGATTTCGAGGCAGTATTATTCGAAGCCGCTAACTTTTTTGACAGACCGAGCGTAGAAAGTTCCGTTCTACAGCATATAACACGAAATAGACATAGTTGAACTTTTCTCAAATGTTAAAGTATTGAAAGTTTGGTGGAGCACCAACACATTGCAGCTGAAGTGTGTTTAAAACTTTCCCAAACAACTTTTGTGTCTTGTATCGTACTTGTTCTTACGGAATCCTATTTAACTTGAGATAAATTATGACTTGCTTTTATTCCTGTCAGGGTGGACAAAATCTAGAAAAAGGGTTTTTTTTCACTTTCTAGCAAGCATAATTGAAATTGTGTTATCATAAGGACCTCCAGACCATAGACACCTCTTACAAGGTAACAATGTACAAAGACGTACACCATTATTGAACCAATACTACTCCTTAAATTACATGCATTGAAAGCTTTATAATATCAATCTATACTTAAAAAGTCATTAAAACTACCAAATGATAATAATTTTATGTCAATTCAAAATAAAACTATTATTTACAATAAAAAACAAATCAAATCAAATAACAGCTTAAAGAAAAAATATCTCCTTTAGCTCCTCGCTGTCAGTCATTTGTAATTTTATGTAAGCTCTTATCTAGAAACGTACACTGTTACCAGAATGTCGAAGTCCGAACCCCGCTTAGGAACATTAAATCCGAGTAATGAGTGAGTGAGTTTCATAAAGCAAGATGTTCCTACATTGGCCCGCCATGCAGTGCATCTCGCAACTTGGCCCTTCTCCAGTCTTAATAGCGCAGCTTGAGAAATGTATCCCGTTATTTCAACTACATAAATTTAGGAACTGGCAAACTGGCTTGGATCGGTTTTTCTAGCTATTACAAGAGCGTGTTTTAAAAGCACTTGTACGTGCGTTCGAACTCGCTTTTTAAATGTTGTATATGTACGAGTATTTAGTATATATTCACGTTCTTTTATGATCTGACCCGTGCTAGCCTGGGCGTAAAAAGAATGCTAACTAGCTGCCGCTCTTCCTAGAATGTCATAAAAGGGGACTAAGGATAAATTGAATCTATTGAGTGATGGGTTAGCAACCTGGTACCAATGTTCCATATGTCATCACATTCCCGATATTTATGCTAATAAGTGACCAAGGAGATGTTTTTATGTCTCCAAGGTTCTAGTCTGTCAAGCCCGAAAGGGATTAAAGGACGTGAATGAATGTGTATGTATGTATATATTTCGACCGCTTTATAATAGGTTAAAACACGTTAATATACCGTAAGGAATTATGCTACCGTCATCATACTCTACTGGTCTTTGCTTTGAGGTAATTGATGTATGTGTTAAGTAAGGACTATAGCCAGAAATCACATAAGTGAAAGATTAGCGCCATAAAGAGAAAATGTATGAAAACTCCTGAAATTAGTCCACAACAAATATATACTGCGCACAACAAAGGTTAATTTTGTGATTGTATGACTTTGGTGTGCATCTGAATATTATTGCTATTCTTTCTCAATACTTTTTAAGTAAGATGACAATAGACTAAAATCTTTAGATACCTCGCCAAGGTGTCCAGTTATGGAGTAAGTTTTAATATTGTTTATTAAAAAACTTCCGTGGATATTAAACATCCTTTTTAATCTTTTTAAAACAAAGTTCCTTATAGAATATAAAATGACGTACTATATTACTTGAGGGTCCGAAAGATTAAGTTTGAAACTTTCAAAGTTTTGAGTACAGATAAAACCACGGAGCTTTCTTAGTGAGTTAGTATTTCAAAAGTTAAGCTAGTCTTCTTTCTATTCAGATCATTTTTTCCGAATATGAACATAAAATTATATAAGTTTTATATATTGGTAAGAATCAAATGTGGTTAATACATAAACAACCGGTAACATTATGTAAATCCATTCTCAATTATGGGGTTTTTTTAGGGTTTTTATTTCATATTTTACTTCCATGCATGGTATTGTCTTTACAACTTAATACTATGTGCCTTACTCTTAAAAACATACAATAATAACAATACATGCATGTGGTTATTTTCTTTGCCTTTTTAAATGACTTGTATTATGTGCTAAATAACCACTTAACTAAATTAAAAAACTTAATTGAAAAACGGATAATTTTCCATCCTTACTTGAAAATTATAATAAATATATTCAATTGATATTCGGCGTACTAATATTTGGTTTTCCATATTTTGATATCAATACAGTATCAATTTATTAACCCATAGCCAATAAGGAATACACCGTTTGAAAGGCAGACTTGTGTTTCGAGTAATTGATCGAGAGAGCCTTATTCCCACAGAAGATTTGAAATAGCGATACTCGGCACAGGCTGTGACTTTTCTTTGATTCACGTGTCAAGGGGCTTCGAGTGTTCCATTTAATTTCAAAGTAAGTGTAAAGGTTTTGGCACAAAGGATTTTAGCGAGTTTCGAGTACGTACTGTTCGGTTGAATACGTTTAACCAGCTTTTTTTGTGAAGTCATTCTTGTTTCTTGGTAGTTACATACATACATACGCTTCACAATTTGTGTATACACACTCCTTTTTTTGCGGGGTAGTCAAAGGCTTGAGTGCCTATTGCCGTATAGGTCTCTGTTTTACTAGAAGCCCACGTTTTACTAGATATACAGTACCCAACGTGATAGGTAGTGAACCGTATTGCCGTATATGGGCCCTGCCTATTACCTATTCCGAGGGATAGGCAGATTTCCTCACTGTGCTTTCCCTCATCGTGACTGTAAATTATGTACGTAAATGAAATACTCATATTTTTTCATTCATTGGTGCATGCCAGAGCTGGAAATCGAACTAAGGACATTTATCATAAGAAGTCAGAGATTTTACCCACTGGGCTACAGGCACTAATACATATATTTTACATTCCAAATACGTACACCTTTTGCCGGTTTGGTAACAGATTAAACTTCAGAAACACATATAATTATCGGTATTATTTCAGTTTCATGTGATACACAACGTGCTCGGCTCTTAGCGGCTGCCAAGCCAGAATCGGGGTATTGGTTAAACGCCCTGCCTTCCGCAGTTATCGGCACGCTGCTAGATAGAACCAGCTTCTGTCTAGCAGTGTGTCTCAGGGTAGGCGCTAAGATTTGTGGGACACATCGCTGTCGTTGTGGGACAGATGTCGATCCCTTCGGGCACCATGGCCTGTCGTGCCAGCGCAGTGCAGGTCGCCTGTCACGTCGCGCGGCTCTGAATGACGTCATACACCGCGCTCTTGTCAGCGCTCGTGTGCCTGCAGTGCTGGAGCCTTCCGGTCTGGTGCGCGACGACGGCAAGAGACCGGATGGTATGACGCTCATTCCATGGAAGCGTGGCAAGGCTCTGTGTGGGATGCAACCTGTGTCGACACTCTGGCGCCTTATCGTGTCTCCCGGAGCGCTGTCGAGGCGGGCTCTGCTGCTGCTGCGGCAGAGAGTTTGAAGCGGCGAAAATATTCTTCACTTGGAGGGGAATATAGTTTTGTTCCTTTCGCCGCTGAAACTCTCGGCTCTTGGGGGAGCGCGGCTCATGGGGTCATAAGGGATTTTGCCCATCGCCTGCAAGTCCAGTGGGGCTCGCAGAGCTGGTAGCTTCCTCCGCCAGAGAATTAGTCTGGCTATTCAGAGGGGGAATGCTGCCAACATGTTGGGCACTCTGCGCTCCAACGACAGTGACAAATTTTTAGACATATTTAATTTATAGGTCATTTATTTTAATTAGTTTTAAGTTTGTAAATATTTTGTTAGTTTTAATTCCTTGTTTTATTGTACATATATAACTTCAATTTGAATTTATGAATAAACGTTAATACTTTATTATCGGTAATATATTGGTTTTACAGAATTTCAATGCCAGTTCTTCAACTAAACCCTTAATATACAGGGTGGCGCATTTAAAACGGTCAGTATGGGAAAGTCTGAAACTATAAGAGATACGAAGATTTGTTCTTAGGAACCATGTCCATGTATTCATTTTCGACACCATGTTTCATAGAGATATTTACAGCTTAAGACCTACACAATCGATATTTAAAAAGAAAAAGTGAAAAGGGCCAATTTATTTTTTCCAAGCAACCGGGTTCGATTGCCGTACTGGATACAGTTGCTTTTTCAAACAAAGTATGAATGCAGTTTTTATTTTTATCAAAATCGGTGACATGGTTCCTAAGAACAAATCTTCGTATCTCTTATAGTTTCAGACTTTCCCATACTGACCGTTTTGAATGCGCCACCCTGTATAAAAAAGAAGCAAAGGCATTCTTTATACTCGTGCATTTTAATCCTAATAATAAAGATGTTTCATACGTCGTTTAAATGTCCGTAGATCCAGATGAATCTATAAAAGTGTTTCATTAAATCGTAGTAAATGCGGTGTTTCAATAAAGTTGGTTTACTTGGCAATACAATCTTTGAATGAAAATTTTCAATCGTATTTAATCAGATTCATAACAAATGTAGGTCAAGCCTATTCAATGAGCGTTTCTTTTTAAGGCAAAGGTTTGATTTGTTTGTTCCTTGTAATACCGACTATCTCGATACATGAATAAATGTTTTATTCATTTTCATATTTGACGTACACTAACCACAATCGCTCGAAAACTCATTTGCCTTTCACTTTGTTCCACGTCTTTGACCAGTTATCAAATTCATCAAGAAACACTGATTTGAAAAGTCCTGTGCTTATCAGAGATTTTACAAGAATGCTGTCGACATCCAAACATGGGGTAACTATGGGACTAGGTGTAAATGGAATCTGCTTGCATAATTCACCGTATATTATGCTGAAAGTGACTATGGCCATATTATCGCGTCTCCAAGGTTCTGTTAACCCCGAAAGGAGATTATTAAAGGGTATGAGTATATGTATTTATAGAAAGGATTATAATAAAAGTAAATAAATATTATGTTATGACTATGTCATGCAATTGCTTACTAAACTAGCTAGTATTGTGATAACTCCTATTTACTGTATAGTCGTTATAGGCTGGTTTTGGTTTCGATAACTTGACAAATTGACTACCAACCACAACGACTTGGCTTCAATCCAAACGTGCAACGAGCGTAGATACGAATCCAAGGGAGGCAATAACTCCATCAAAAAGCTACATTTTCAGTCATACGATATTTAGTTACGATTAATATACTTAATAAATTACATACATATTAATAATTAATTATTACAAAGACGCTATATTGAAAAAGGGTGATGTTAGGGCATGCAAAGATGTATGTCAATTAAGTGAAAGTGGTTTCTTAGGATCGGGATAAATGGGGATCCGTGATCTCTGCCTATCCCTCTACAGGGAATCAGGCGTGATGTGTATGTATGTATATTTGCACCTCCACATCCCTAGCCAGATAGGTAGGGACTATCTTTCGTCACCTTGAACGATTCTGAGAAATCTCTATGGCTTTACTCGCACCCATGAACATTCTCATTTTTGCTCTTCTGTTGTATGTCGCAAACATCGATGATTTTATGATGAAGTGTTCCTATTACTATGTATATAAGATAGTATAAACACATACATCATCCTTTGATTCCTTTCGGGGTGGGCAGAACCCTGGAGATACAATATCACCTAGATAATTTTTTATCATAAATTTTAATATTGAGCTTGTGATAATGATATATTGCTAAACCTTCGTCAAATAAATTCAAATAGACGACCTGCCATGAAGAACGGCAGCTAGTTAACATATTTCTACGTCCTGGACTAGCACGTGAATGCGATAATGGTTTTGTGCGGTAGAGGAACCTAAAACAAACGATAATAAAACGAAAAGTACAAGTATGTAGATAAAGTCGTCTTAAAAGTAAAGCAATCTCTAATTCGTAAACCACTAATGAAACCCGACATACCACAACAAGATGTGTCATGTGGTTTTCGAACGGTTCTGTGTAAACAGTACATATACAAATTGTAGAACCAAATTGTTTACATTACATAACCCAAACAAATAGAGTGAAGTGTCGAGTCCGTTCTAAGCTCTTGTCGTTTAATAATATATTTGACAGTATTTAACTTGTCACTAATTTAATTTGTGTTTACCTACGAAATTCACTTGGGAAATTATTTAAGCTGGGACATGCTTTTGTTCGAGGTATATGTTTTACTTTATTGTAAATAGAATGGTTCCATTGGCTTTTACTTGTAGCACAGATATAAGAATAGTATGCTTATAGTATGTTATTGGAGGCAACTAAGGATTAAATTGTGAATTTGATGACTGGTTTTAGAAATTCGATACGGTTTCGAATTCTACGGTGACAGGAAACAGCGTATAAATATAGGAACCTATTTGTTCCACGAAAAAGAAGAAAAGAAGACTGTAAATGGCGACACTGCTTACTAGCTGTCGAATTGAGTACTAACTATCTGGTCAACATGTGCGTTCGAGGTAACCCTAATGTTACTAGTTAATTAGTTGTTCGTTAATTCTGTTTTGCATATTATGGTTAACGCTTAAAAACTAATTCTCTCTCTCAAAAATAGAGATATCCTGTCTAGCAAACCAGTACTGTCATAATGTCGTGTGATCGATAGTATCTATTTACGAATATCCAGGAATCTGTCTAAGAATATATCTAGTTCTTTAGTCATCTATTTATAAGTAACTGAGCAGAAGAAAACTAGTTTTATTCTAAACCCTAGAGCAGCATGGGTTCTGTTAGCATTTTAGGATTAAAGACACAACGCCCGTGTGACATCACAAAATATTCCACTGCGGCATAGTTTGAGAATGAAATTGAATCTGAACCTGTCAATCGCATCTCAATTTCATTTTCAATAACAATGCCTAGTTTTATCTAGTTATTCCTTTGTTTTAACCGAGGTGTCAATGGTTGTAGTGTGACGTGTCACTCAAAACCAGACCTTGCGTGACGATACAAAACATGGTTATTGATGGATTATTTTTTTCTCACTCTTCTATTGTGGATTTATTCGTATTCGGTAGTGAGTGAAATAGTATGCATTGATTTTTGAAAATATGCGTACCAACTTATCCTTAGTTCTTTTTACTCGTGGTAGATAATCTGTACTGTGCTAGCCTGGGACGAAAAAATGAAGCAGACTAACTGCCGGTCTTTTTGGCATATTGTAGGAGGTGACTAAGGAACTAGGGTACATGTGACACAATTGCGGTCTCATTATTATTACCTTTTCTATCTTTTAGTACTTGTACTTCAATTATTCAGGTAAAGAAGAAGTGTCGATCAATACTGTTCGTCGTGTACATAGCTTTCACTCCCCTTTACACTATATCTTATTACCAAATTAATTTAACGACATTAAACGTTCCCTTTTCCCATTGGTACTCAATGTTAACAAATATTAATGAATATTAATTCGACTACCATTTGTAGCGTCTTTAATTCGAGCATCCCTGTTATCTTTAGGGTAGCAATCAAACAACACAAACACTGTTGCTGGAACAATTAACTGGCTGCAAATTGCTTGTAAACACTGCGTAACAGCTATTCAATTGGTAATAAAGCATGAATGAGCTGGTACTAGGCATTTTATGAATAATTATAAGCTATAGCGTGATTTTCTACTAACAAATCACTGTAACTTGTCGTGAATGACCCTGTGGTTAACAAGACATTAAATAATAATAATCAATGAAAAGGAATATTCTTGTTAAAATGTGTTTTATCTAAACAATACATGGACGAAATTATTTTGAATTCAGTGCTTACAGAATAATTAATATTATATGCTGCTAACTTAACACTCGGCTTGCTGGTTAGATTGTCGATCATTGCTTGTTAATCTATGGTCCCAGGATTGATTTCAACTCATTAAGCGTTTAATTTGTAAGAGCGTGTCAAGCTATAATTTTTTCCAGTGCAGAATAATCTCAATTTTTGAGACTCTTAGAAAGTATTTTATGTTTACACTTTTGCTTAACTTTTCATCTTACTCATCACAGCAAAAGCCTTGTAAGACCAGTTGATAAGCTGAAAAAGAATAACATACATTACCTCATATAGGTATTTTAAACGGAGAACTTTGTTCAGAGCTTTAACCACAAAGCCCAAGTTTCACCCGATAGTCAGAACCTAACAAGACAGGTGATGAGTATATCGCCATTCACAGACTTTGCATATTAAACAGGTGATTTTTAATTACAACCATTTGTTTTATGTCGTTCAAATACATGCAGCATATATACGAGTAAATCACATCTTAATCGTTTTTTCTATCATAAACTCAAATACTAAGGGATATTTTGAGACAAATTAACCATACTGTTACAGATGATATTTCACGTCGTCGTTGCCATGTGGAAACGCTTACATTTATTCTATCCTGAAGAATATAATTATATATTTCCAATAACATGTGAGTACGTATAATTAAAATTATAGAAAAGTTCCATTAGTACATCTTTCCTTGTAAGATTGTACCCGGAACTGCTAATTGTCAATATACCACCGATCTTCAACCACTTCTACAATGCAAAATAAAATACTGTGTCACCAACTTTTATAACCTGGTGACCAAATTAGGAACTAAGAGTACATTTGATTATATTCCAGTTTTATGTGAAAATAAACAAGGAAAAACAAATAAGTCGACAGCAGCGCCACCGTCAAAGGTCAGTAAAGTTAGTGTCACTATAATAAACTAAATCTTGATAATAATAATAATATTTGGACATTATTACACCAATTGAACTAGCCCCTTGGTAAGTACATTTAAGACTTGTGTTAAGGGTACTAGTCAACGTATATTTAAGAAATGTATACATAATTATATATAGATAAATACATATATAGCATATATAATCAACGACCATACTGGAAAGCAGTAGAAAAGCGTAGTTCTTAACTCTGCCTCCACCGGGAATCGAACCCGGGACCTCACGAATTAGCGTTCAGGAGTCTAACCGATCGCGCCACGGAGGTCGTCAAGAGAGAATAAACTAAATCTTACCACAGAATAAGTGTCAAGCGAGAGCGTGAATATTTTCCCCGCGGTGACAGACAGTGGCCGTTTACAGCGCTCCATAAAAAGCACTATGAATTTCATATCTCGCACTTTGGCGTCCAACCAGGGCCCCTCGAACGCTGCCTGTCGTAAAGCGTGGCTCTGGAGTGATAGACACATTAAACAGAGGGGTTGGAGGAGGAAATTGTACGTATTGGGGTGGACAGAAGCTTGGAGAAAATAAATGAATAAATTTCGGACATGTTATGGCTGCATAATAGTAAATTGGTAAAAGGAATATAATATGAAAATTATGATGTGGGTGAAGTGCAAGGGCGGTAGATTGACGACATCTGAATAAGGTGTATGAGTTTCAATGAAGCGATAGTGGTTTGTCAGGATCGGGAAAGATGGGGATCCATGATCTCTGCCTGCCCCTCAGGCGAATCAGGGAATCAGGCGTGATGTATGCATGTATGTAAATAAATCATGTTTTTCAAAAAGAGTTAAAACTTCAAGTCGTGATTCAAATAGAGCCTTATGCGGTAAAAGAAAAAGTAAAGGAAATTTATCATATTCAAATTTCGCGTCTGCAGTAGATGATAATGTGTCATCGCCCGGTGACGACTAAATGATGCCCTCATATATTAATTCATGTAACTTGTATCAGAAAAACGTACTTGAGAATCAAGTTAATGCTTTGTCATAACCGTAAAATTTAGCACGGCATTGTGTGTACAGTCTATAAATATGATTTAGGAGTTTAGGCTGGTCACCTTTCGCTAACTCCTGAGTATTAAAGAATTAATTCTATATACAAAAGAGAGAAAAATAATGAAACCGAAATATTTTAGATTGATATTTGCATATCAACACGTTTTGTTATTTCATATTCGTGAAAGCCATCTAACCCGGTCGTGAAATCCATTTAATTGCCTTTAAATATGAAAAGGGTAGTAGTGCCTTTTTTATTTTTACAAATTAAAAAAACTATTACTGAAATGCATATCAAAATAACACCATCAAAAAGAAAGCAAACGTGAACATTATTCATAATTTCATGCACATTTCTTTATTTTTGTATAGATTTTCTTTTGTACAGTAAAATTCACCTAACAGGGAATGTTTTTATAGCACTCACACTCTTTTTATGATCATTCTTATTGGAGGACTATTTCAAAGGATACGCGTTTACATCTCCGCAATTGCTAAGTAGTTTATATAAGGTCATCTGACGTAACAGGTTATAGTAGTAATTTCAATAGCTTACCTTCCAGATAAGCTCATTGCCAAACCAGCAAAGAATGAAAACTTCAATGAGCATACAAGTCAAGTAGATGGCCATCCACATGATCTGCATCGGATGACTGCCAGGCTCCTCAATCTACAATTAGAGAAAAGAAAACGTCAAAGAACATATATCGTAAGAAAAACGTTGATGTTGATAGAGCCATTTTAGTGTAATTATGTCATGATACTTAATTATTACATAAGTAGTCGTTTTTACGAACCTTACTTACATGCTGACATTTTAACTCTTCTTGCAGAAGACTGGGTGGACAGTACCTCTAAGACAAAATATTTTTTCGGTCACCTTAAGATTTAATACCGAGGTCGTGAAAACATTTAATTTTACATGAAGATCGTTGGATTTTGTTACCTCATACAATAAATCGAAAAGTAGGCAGTTAGTTAGTGTTGTATTTACGCATCATATAATATATTTATATACTATTGTTATACTTACAGATAAAAATTGTACACCAACTAAACAAAGAACCATAGCGCTTAACATAAATTGCAACATGGACGCCAGGCTGAATGCATCTTCAATCATTGCCACGTAACTACAAAATAAACAATTTAGTAGTAGTAGTAATTTTAGGGAAAAATAATAAAAAGAAGACAGAAAAATGTACATAATTAGATTGATTACTAACATAACTATACAATAATGAATGAATCAATATTCACTATGTAACAATTTAACATGATAAATAAAGTTACACAACATGATTTAAGTGTAGTTAAAAGAATCAATAACTCGGAAATGAGATGTGCGTTCTACGTACAAATATTAAACAAAAACATTTGGGTATTCTATTTCAAATATTTACCGTATGATGCAATTATGATGTTTGATACAGTCTCTTAGAACATTGCGTACGTAACTTTCATTAGATTCCTCAATTGTATCGAAGATTTTCGTTGCCCTCAACTTACGCCTCTCGGCTAAGTGGTTAAAGTTCCCTAGATCGAAGCTTAGTATTTCTATTTGACCAACTAGAAAAAATATAATAATTATTCAGTAACATAAATCATGTTTTCTAAGCTTAAATACAATGAATAGTATTTCATACAACATATGAACTATACAAAAATATTTTCAACAAAATAAAATTCATTCTAGAATTTATTTTTTTGTTTGATGATTTATCTTTATATGTATACAAAATCACGATTTATACAAGAATAGTAAATGTTCAATAAAATAAATAAAAACGTTTTCAATACAGATACTGTCATATTGGTAACAGCTTTTTTTGATAAACCATTCAAAGTTTGTTTCCAAATATATTTATTTCTTTTCTAAATTTTATTAACAAAACACTTTCAAAAACACACAAACGTCTATCTTTCAACCAACTACTTCTAAATTGTAGTAACATATAACACAAAACAAATCTCCCTTTATCTTCCAAACATCAACTCAAACACATACCACCATACACTCGCCACATGCATGTATAAGACGCAAAAACATAGTCCACATATACACCCGCTACATACTGTAATTCTCAGTCTTACAACATACTTAAAGGCGGTCGTAAATCAAGAGAAACTTACTGACTGAAGCGAGGAACGCCGCAAGCATGGTGTCCATCACCCCGTCAATTACGCAAGTGGCTGGCTTGTAATAAATCTGAAAAGTTTTCTCACTTCGCCTCATTGCTATTCATGGGAGCTGCCGCGAGTTTACCACTATCTAATGGAATATTAGCGGACGTCTATTGCTTGATAGACGAGCTTGATCAAAGGATGGAGTGAAGGGATTTGGTGTTGTAATAATGTGTATAGATAATAGTTATCGTTATATAGAGGGCTATAGTGTCAGGGTGTTTTAATTAGAAGTAGTTTTATACAATGAGTAAAGACAACGATTTTAAATTATAGACATCGATTTAAAATTACATTAGTGACATTTTTAAAAGCCTAAATACTAATGAGAATAAAAGAAGACAAGTAAATAAGATAGAATACCGAATAGTGTAAGCAATGATAGGTATTTTGTTTTAGTATTTGATAATAACCGTTAAATTCGTTTGTTGTTGTAAAATACAATTATATTTACAATATGTCTTCATAACTTTTTAAAAACTTATACGTATTCATACTTACGTGATGCAAGTACATAATTTCGTAGAGGGGAGACTGTAGCACGTCCACATGTGGAAATTCAACATTCGTCGGCAAAACATCGAAATCTTCCGTAAGGGGCATAATTATTCCAACTGTAAATATAATAAACATGACAGTGAATACTGTTATTCATTTTGGAGCAAAAAGCTAGTGAGTAAACATTTCTTTTGCTTCATATAATGTTACTTATCACAGCGACCTGATCTAATAACAGATTTATATATTTGTCGACCTCCGTGGCGCGATCGGTTAGCCACCAGAACGCTAATCGTGAGGTCCCGGGTTCGATTCCCGGTGGAGGCAGAGTTAAGAACTACGCTTTTCTACTGCTTTCCAGTCTGGTCGTTGATTATATATGCTATATTGTACATAGATACATATACATCTATGTATAGTATGTATATATTTCTTAAATATACGTTGTCTAGTACCCTTAACATGAACTTACCAAGGGGCTAGTTCAATTGGTGTAATAATGTTCAAATATTATTATTATTATTTATATGTTTACTCTATGTCTTTTGTAATTAACATTATGACTTGAATAGATCGTAGTAGCCAGCTTTAAACAAAAAAATAAATAAGCAACTCGAATATTTTTAAACAGCATACTAAATGCTAGGATGTGATAAAAATGCTAACTAACTACCGCTCATCACAAGAGGCGACCAAAGGACTAAGAGTAGATAGAATTTATTGAGCGATAGGCTCGTAACCAATGATCAATATGACACCTCAACCCAAATTATATTATGCTAATAAGTCACCTAGGAAATATTGGATCTATCCACCCCGAAAAGAATTACAGGGCATGAATGTATACGCTTACTCCTATATAATGCGAATTATGAACAATACTATATAGGACTATATATGTATGTGTATAAGATTCAAACGCTTAGATACGAAAGCATTCAGCCACTCGTAGCACCTGACCTGAAACGGCACAAACGCACATCGTAGCATACGTAGTCATCACAAAGCGGGCAGTTCTAATGCTCTTCCGTAGTATGTCTTTGTGCTCTGGCTCCCTGGCTTTGAACTCTGGTCTGTGGAGGTATTGGAGTAGAGCAAGGATCTTCTTCTTGTTCAGCCAGAACACGGCTATTTTGAAGTACGTGTACATCTCGCTTAGGAATAAATAGAGGCTGAAATATATGTGAAAAATATATATATGAAAAAATTCAACGTAATTAAACGGTAATGTAATTTGTATCCCACTTACATAGAATCGTTTTAACACATTACGATTGTTAATCCTTTTTATTTAGAAAAGGCTACAAGTAATATTTACTTGATTACTAGGAAATTCTTGGACCAATTAAAACCTACTTAAATATCCTTATAAATATTACTTTTAAAAGTAAGAATAACAACAAAACAAAAAAAAACAAACGCATTCATGACCATTAACCCTTGTGGGGTAGTCAGAGGTTCAGGTGTCCATCTCCGCAATTGCGAAGGTAGTAATTCTATGGACACCACGAACCCACGTGTTAACCAGATAGTCAGTAATCAATGTGACAGGTGGTCAGCCATGTCGCCATTTACAAACACTAACTATTATCTGTTCGACGAACAGGTAGGTTTCCTCACGATGTTTTCCCTCACCGTATAACTCGATGTATTTCGTAAATGTGTTTTTATTACGAAAATGTACATAGAAATTCATTAAAATTCATTTCCATAGGTACATGCTCAAGCGGGATTTGAACCCTGTACCCACTGATACAGAGCCAAGCACCAAACAACTGAGCTACGTCGAATTAGGTAAGAATAAATCACCGTATTATCATTATGAATCTCACCCTTCAGCAATTTTACTAATATCATCACTCCGCCGCAACAAATATGTAGCTTCACCCACTCCAGGCAAAATGCAGACTAGGAAAAACACAACAATACCATACAGCAACTTCACCCAAAACTTCAAAGTACCAGGTTTGAACTTCAAAAACCATAGCCCGTAGAACTTTAGCCAATAAATGTGAACCGAAAAGTAGAGTTTCGGGTTCAAATCGTCCCATACTTCTGCTACTCCATAAGGAAGTATGGGCGATAGGGAATTGAGAATTGCTTTCTTTGTTATCATAATAGATGTGTTATCGAAGTGGGTGTTGTGAAACAAGTATTCTGCTGGTTTGTATTTATATTGCACTGAACTGTTTGTTAAGGCGACGGCGGCGTCTTTGAATCTGGTTTCGAGAATATTGTGAGAACTGGTGTGGTGATATTTGTAAATAGTATTGATACATTCTGTATAGTATATTCAGAGCATATAATTATACGATGTATGAGAAATATTTCGTTTCTTTATTTTCATTACTACTAGTACATACTCGTATATGATGTTGCAAAGTATTATTAGTGACAGTATGTAGTAATAAATTGAGTAACAACAATCTGTGTTGCAACAGAGTTTAAGCTACAAGAAATAAATTAATTTTTAAACTACTTTTATTAATCTATATTCAATCATTCGCATCAGCGTACATTAATTATAATCTAATCTCATTCAAAAAAGATATCGTAAATAAAAATTCCTATAAAATTACAGAATGTATCACACACTTCAGCATACAAGCTTAGTTTTTCGTTTAATGTAGTATCCTGCGTCTTACTAAAGTAATCTAAACTTAACTTCCAGACATAATTCCGAAATATTTAGAATTTCCCTATAAAAGGGTTTATAGTACAAAAACAGAGCTTTAAGAAACCGATTAATAATGTCGACAAAGACAATTATAATAATTACGATAAAAGCGGCAGAATAAGGCTTCGACAAACATCCAACTAATTACCAATTCTTCAAGAAGATAATTATTACAGTTAGCGCAAAACGGGACGTTATTAAAAATAATTAGTTCATATTATTCATTTACCAAACGTTTGTTTTATAACATGCTTTGTCAATATAAAGTGTCATTTAATATGTTTCGGCTAAAGTTTGTAATAAATAATTTAGTGTAATCATGTGTAGATAGAAGAATAAACTATCCTAATCCAACTAAATTTTGAATATCACTGGTTAATCAAATTTTTCTAATTCTTGTTATGATGAGATGAATGAGAAATAACGTAAATAAGGATTTAATTAAGACAAACTATACGCTAAAACTACAGTACTACGGTAGTCTAAACAGGAATAATATCTCTTAGGTCACTTTTTAGCATCATTATTGGAGTTGTGATGTTATACGGAACAATGGTAACAGGTTGCTATATCCCGCGATTGATTCCATTTACCCTTAGTCCCTAAGTCGCCTCCTTTGACGCGCCGGTAAACTAGCACGGGACAACGATTTCAACAATATATTTGGTTAGAATCTCTACCGCAGACAGTTTTGGCCCTAGCTAAGGTTTCAATTTAATAGTTCCCTCCTAATGTAGACAAATGATTGTATCTGTTGGTACTAATCACTAAACAAGGATAATATTTCATTTGAAGACATTCGTCTTGATTAGTAAATGGATTCCATTTGAATAATGTTAAACTATACGGGTTAAAACCTTTTTGCTAAGTCTGGAATCGTATACCATAAAGTACCATTCACTTATCATTATTTTCATATTAGATACTAAATTCAGGTAAAAGTAAGGGATAATTTAGGAATTTCTTGTCAGTTACAGATTCATCCTCACCTCTTTAAATTAACAGTAAAAAAAACAACATTTAACTTATTGTAAGCCAAGAATATGATCATTTGAAGGAACAGGATTCCTTCAAGAATAAGTTTTATCAAAATTGCTTTGGTTATTGTAGCCCCAAAACTTAGAATAGTTATAATATAGTACGCGATAATGTTTATATAATGTTTATGTTTATATATGTGTATATATATACACATATATATCAAATGATACTTAATTAGGTTCGTTACTCGTAGACTCGACTTGGCTTGAATAAATTTTCTTACATTTCGAAAAATATGCATATGTAATTACTAAACATTATCGCGTACTATATTATAACTATTCTAAGTTTTGGGGCTACAATAACCAAAGCAATTTTGATAAAACTTATTCTTGAAGGAATCCTGTTCCTTCAAATGATCATATTCTTGGCTTACATATATATATATATATATATATATATACTAGCGACCCGCTTCGGCTTCGCACTTCTAGCTATTTATTGGATGTTATTATACGTATAAACCTTCCTCTTGAATCATTCTATCTATTAAAAAAACCGCATCAAAATCCGATGCATAGTTTCAAAGATTTAAGCATACAAAGGGACATGGGGACAGAGAAAGTGACTTTGTTTTATACTATGTAGTGATATAAGTATTCTATATAGTATCAATATATATAGAAGAAAAATAATTAACCACTTTAAAGTACGTTTTATAATTAATATCATAATGAAATAACCTTTTAACGAAGACTTAAATACCAGACAACCGTAATTTGGCCGAAACAGTGTAAAAAATAAATGAAAGCGCGTCCGACTTTTTCTTTGAAAGATTCCCATCTTAAGTTATTCATTTTCTGACTGAGATGTAGAGGATGGAATTCTTCAGATTCATTAGTGCAATTTCGTTTCTTCATGATTTCCAGCTTTGAGCAGCTTTGCATCTTAAATTTATATTAATTGCGCTTTTGATATCGCTGTAATTTGAAGCTACAAAGAGAATTTTTCATACGTGAAACATTAATTGCATGCATGTTCAACGTTTCATGTCTGAACGAAATAGGCTACTGGTTTTTGGATATAGCAAATAAAGTTACAAAGTTTAATAATATTTTTTTTGTAAATTGAATTTAGTGGAGTGATGCGATAAAAAATATAAATAGCTGCAATTGGTAACATAAAATATATACACGTTACGCTCATTTTCTGGTGGTAGCGTTGTCAGAGATCACGAATATTACTTCATTTATACATACATACACGGATCTGCATCCGTGCCGATCCTGATCATCCACTTTCGCTACGGTACGGTAGTTATAGGTACTCCTAATATAATATTCTTTTAATTTTGGGAGCCCACCTCCCTGTCATAAAAATCCAAACTCAAAGTCCAGTCAATTAAATCAGATGTTATCTTTATTATTTCAATCTACCATATCCTGTCCTAGTCTGGGACGTAAAAAAATGTTGCCGTTATACAGGAGGCGATTGAGGGACTAGGGGTAAATATATTCTATTGAGCGATGGGCTACCAACCTCCATTATAAAATGGAAACCCCAATATTATATCTCCGAGTCTGATTCTGTCCACCACAAAATGGAATGAAGGACGTGAATTTATGTATAGGTATTTCAAACTAGTGCTTTTACGTAACAAAAAACAATGGTCTCTCTAAAGAACAATGTATCAGAAAGGTTCGACGTAGGACCAAGTACAAGCACACGTGTTTCCGTCACACGTTTAGTATATTAGGGCGCAAACTGCCTCCCTAATGAATGTGCCCGTACGTGATTTATTGGAACATCGCAGGAGTAAGGCCCACGTGTCAGACGCAGGGCCTGCTTTGCAATTTAGCCCTTTGAACG
Source organism: Leucoptera coffeella (assembly GCA_030578115.1). Classification (NCBI taxonomy): domain Eukaryota; kingdom Metazoa; phylum Arthropoda; class Insecta; order Lepidoptera; family Lyonetiidae; genus Leucoptera; species Leucoptera coffeella. The sequence goes on along the minus strand of JAMBLF010001411.1, from coordinate 10,749 downwards.
TAATTTATAACTGTTTGGTTTCTTGCCGAAAAAGGCCTTAGAAATACTTTAATTTCTAAAGAAAAATAATTGTTAAAATGCTTTAAGTAAAAAAAAATTAAAAGTGTAGTATATACATAAACATTCTTGTCCTTTAACACAGTAACTTGGAGACATGAAAACTTCTCCTTCGTCGCTTATTAGTATAAATATTAGGATTGTGATATTATGGGGAACATTAGTGACAGATTTTTAACCCATCGCCTTGCTCAGTCGATTCCATTTACTCCTAGTCATTAAATTGTCTTGAACAACATAACGGTTAGCAGTTAGCACAGGACAAAAAAAGCGTTGCTTAAAACTAAAATAATTACTAAAGGGAAATGTTATTATATTATTTAGTACGTTGTTGATGTAAGTTGAAATAATCAGCTAATGTGTGTAAATATTGATTCGCTACTTCGTGGAATATACGAGATTGCTCGTCTATTTGCTTACAACAAATGTGATAGACTACTTAAGAAAAGGCGCTGAAATAACCTTCAATTAAAATTTTATATTTCCTTATTTCTTTCTTTATTACTAGCTTATAAAGTCTTGTAAAAAACGAAGCTAAATCTTAAATACATAATAGTGCAAGTAACAAAGTTTCACCACGACTAAGTTTTACTCTTGGATTTACTAAGACTAAGAAAAAGTATTTTCTAACCTTCACCTAATCACGTACAGTTGGTATTTAATCAAAAAGATGTTTTGGAGAGATACTGAAGTGTCTTGAAGGTGAAAGGCGAGGCTCGATCGGAAATCTCTAGACAGATAAGATGGAACGTGTTGGCCAGTTAGGAAAGTTTTAGGGTGGATTTCAGACTAAAACTTCGGGTTTTAATAAACTTTTGTATGGTAAATATCACATGTAATGAAAGTTTTATTACATTTCAAATAGATTAACAAAAATTTGTCCTAAAATATATATATAATAACATAAGTGTACTTGAAGCATGTATTATCAAAATATTTTCAGTGGGTAAAGACCGAGGTAAAATTTGTATTGTGTTCGAAAATTTGAGATTTTTTTAATTTGTAAACAAAACTTTTATTAAGAATAACTGAAACTACCAAAACTTCGGTTACGTAGGGGTCGCCCTACTACATGGCATAATAAAAAGGGTGACGTTAATAGCATCTAGAACAGCCTGTAGAGAAACTGTATGGATGTGAATAAAGTGAAAGTGATTTAAAGGGTCGGAGGCTCTGCCCACCCCCTGTAGATGTACAAAAACTGTAAATTGCTTTCCTTACCTTCAGTAAACAGACACATAAAGAAATGTTATAAATCTTATCACTATCACTACATAGTATAAAACAAAGTCGCTTTCTCTGTCCCTATGTCCCTATGATGCTTAAATATTTGAAACTACGCAACGGATTTTGATGCAGTTTTTTTTAATAGATAGAGTGATTCAAGAGGAAGGTTTGTATGTATAATAACACCCATTAAATAGTGGATTAGGCTATATATTTTATACCCGTGCGAAGCCGGAGCGGGTCGCTAGTTTTATATAAAACAAAACATGTTTATATTTGTATGTGCACTCTAGTTATATGTTTTTATAATCCAAGACCAAGCATGTACCAGAAAGTACATTTGAATTATATCTCGCCCATAAATGAGGTTGGATGACATTCTGAATGGTTTATTCAGGTCAAACACATAAACATTTTAGGAGGCCATAAAAGAAAATACCTTTCTTCACCCCTATTCACACACTGGCATATAATGAATACTATGGAACATACGAGTAATGTATACTTAAATTAATGCTGAGAAAATAGTTAACATACATACGTGTACATTTAAACTATACGGGGTGGACAGAACTTTTGCTGCAAAAGGTTTGTTATGTTTTAGTATTAATATTGGCATAGAGATATCATATGGAACATTTGTGAAAAGTTGCTAGTCCATCGCCCAATAGATTACATTGACCCGTAGTCCCTTAGTCGGCTCCTATGACATTCCGGGAAGAACGGTAACTAGTTAGCATTGTTTTTGCGTCCTGGGCTAGCTCGGGTTATGCGATTATACTACCCCATCGATTCTGTCTATTATGTAAGAAACATACATACACATCACGCCTGATTCCCTGTAGAGGGTAGGCAGAGAGCATGGATGCCCATTTGTCCCGATCCTGACAGACCACTTTCGCTTCACTGACACTCACTCACTCATTAACATACATCTTCTCTTAAACACTCGGCAGTTAATCAATCTGAAATATAGTTGCTATTCGTTACCAAACCAATACTTTAGATTATCCAAATGCCATTACTGATTGTTATAATATTTAAGTTCTAGAGGCGATGAATAAAACATGAATATTTACCAAAACTTAAAAATAGAAGTGTTTTCACAACAATATTCTTAAGGGCAATTCATTCGCAAGTTTGGATTAAATCAAACTTGGCGAGAACCGTAAACGTATTCCGAAGACGAAACTTTTCATAATCTTTCTTGAGCAAATTGAATAAGCTGTGCCGAAGCTATTTCGGTTTATTCAAAATTCCTTTTTACATTAAACTTTTCGGTAAAATTTTATTTGCTTATTGTGTTCTTAGTTTTATTTATGAACGCCTGTTAGTATATAAGATACATATTGCGCTCGGCTAGCCTTTAAGACCTTTCAAAGCATCATGAACGGATTCGACAAATAATCGTCTATGTGTATTTAGTAATCTAAGTCTATAAGTAGTTTAAATCCTTTCGTAGTTTTTTTACATACATTTGTTAACATACATAAGTATAATATGTGTACATGAAACTTCCAAAGTTTCACCTTTTATACATTACGTTCACGTTAAGAGAGTAACTTATTGTATAATATAGAGCTTTGTCTTATCTTAACTACAGTTTTTTTTAACAAATCCTTCTCAAGCCTCCGACAACAACAGCCTTATTTATGGCAACGTTAAATTCCATGTCAAGATTTTACGGCCTAATTAATTTATGACCGACCAGGTTTGAGATTTAACGGACGAATCTGCAATAATGTATGGTGGGAAATCTTAATTAAAATGTTTATTAAGAAGCTTACACCACATAATCCAAACAGTGAGTAAAAATAAGACTAAAATTTATAACAAAATGCGTTCGCATAAAATTGACTATCAATAAAGATGGCTAAATGTGGGTATCATTGCCCGACATAACAGTAGAACATACATAAAATAATACGATTAATATCATCAAGTATATAAAATACCTAAAACAGGTACTTAAGACAACTCATAAACGCAACGTAAAAAACTCCAAGAAAAATTAAAACGATTTTCTCTCCGTTAAAGAAAGTGGCTTTGTTCTAAAGGAAATAATATTATAATGAAGAGAAATGTCTCCGTGAGGCTTAGCCCGACAAGGGGTAATACTTCCCGTTCAAGATTCTTACGTCATCATCCCCTGCTGTTGAGGAAAAGATTCAATACAAAAGAAACTGCTTTATAATTTGTCTCGATCTTTCACCCCTGTTTGCACTTGAAAGTACTTGGCTATAAAGTTCTTTTTAAACACAAATTGTTGTTCTTTCTATCGAGCATTTGTGTTTAATATTTTCAGGTACATCATGCGAACGGTTATACGAATATTTTGTCGTCATTGCGTGTATATGATGTAATTAAAAAAAAAAACAAAAATACTGAGATTTTTGTTTAGTATAATATTTTTAAAGTTAACTTTGCCAATATATCTTTTTTATTGATTTCAATCATTTTTTGTCGCGTGCTAGTTTGCGACGAAAATGATGCTAACTAGCTGCCGTTCTTACCAGAATGTCGTAAGAAACAACTAAGAGACTAGGGGTATATGAAATCTATTGAGCAATGAGCTAGAAACCAGTCACCGATTTTCCATACAACATTACAACCCCAATATTATGCTAATGAGTGACAAAGGAGATGTTTTCATGTCTCCAAGGTTCTGTCCACCCCTAAAAGAATTGTCGGCCATGGATGTATACGTACAGTCAACGCTAAAAGTGCAGTCCCAGTAACTTTTTATAAGGTTTACGTTTATAATAACAAAAGACAATATTTTTCATTTCGAAGCACGCGAACGTATAGTAGCCATGACAATGCATAGTGGCACCAGTTTTAAAATGTTTAATATTGTCTTTTGTTCTTATAAACGTAAACCATATAAAAAAATTACTGGGACTGCGCTTTTTGCGTTGACGCACAGTCTATGTATCAATACTTAACTTAGCTCAATATTTTTTCCACTACCGTATTAAAACAGTTATAAGGATAGTTGCCACTACTTTTCTTATACTAAAGGCCATAGTACAAAAAATAAGGATCAATACATAAACAGAGTTGAGAACATCTATAAAGCAGCTTTGGTTCCTGACAGCCGATACTAATGGCGCAGTTAACAAGAACAACTTCTGACGGTTGTAACTGAAGCCTCGATCAATATTCCCTTCTATTAAAATTTGAAATTCACTGTAGTATGGAAATAGAGTTAGACACATACACGGTATATAGAAAGTTAGACACTTTTTGCTATCATTATATAATAAGATTTTTAATTAATAAGACACAATGAAATGATATTTTAAATTGTGTTTAAATATATGAAGTTAACAATTTTTTTAAACCCGAATTAGTATTATAAAGTCGGCCCAAATCACCGTTATTTAATTCAAGAACCAATATTTATTCTAAAAAATCATATTATATCTCCGAGTCTGTCCACTCTGAAAGTGATTAAAGGTCGTGAATGTAGTTATGTATGTATGTAATTTGAAAACATATCCTTTGCCTTTGTTTAACAAAAAATATGTATCCAGATATACTATGATTTTTTCTCTTGTGAAGAAGGTTTAAGTTAAATAAGCTCAAAAATGAACGATTCCATTTAAATATATCGTGTACAGCATGCATTGAAAATTGTTGTACTGTGACAGTGACAGCTGTTTTGCAAGAAATTCTCATTTGTTCAAAAGTAGCTTTATAGAATACTAAGTGGATGCAAGATTGCAACAAGCCCTGTGGAAAGCTCCAAACATTTTACGAATTCACAGTTGTATGATGAAAGCAGTAATTGTGCTTTCGTAATAACTGAGATAAATGAACTTTTAGTTGATTAAACTACACATACAAGATCTATCTCATTCGGGGTTAATATAAGTTCAGAGAGACATAACTAATCGGTGTCTATTAGCATAAATATTGGGGTCGATAGATTTAATAATAATAATAATTGAGACACTATTACACAAATTAAACTAGCCCCTTGATAAAATCATTTAAGACTTGTGTTAAGGGTACTAGTCAACGTATGTTTAAGAAATATATACTTATTATATTAAGATAAATACATATGCAGCATATATATAATCACCAACCAGACTGGAAAGCAGAAGAAAAGCGTAGTTCTTAACTCTGCCTTCACCGAGAATCAAACCCGGGGCCTCACGAGTAGTATTGAACCTTCAATATTAAAGCTATCACAACATCGATAATGATTAGCATTGTTTTCAATCTAACCATCGACAAATTCCACTAACTCCTACTTAGTTACCTCCTACAACATTCTAGGAAGAAAAGAAAGCTATTTAAGACTTTATTTACGACCTATACAGGACTGGAGTATAATACATAAATACTTTAAACTATCTATACAGAGTGATATGTTTAAGGTAAGTGGGTTATCTGATCAACATGCAGCTTCGAGGTGGTTATAGATTGCTACCTCTGCAATTACTACCTCTGAGATGAACAACCTAACTTCCGACTACTCAACAATAATAACGATCGAGAAAGTGGGAGTGGGAGTAAGAAAGGCAAAATCCTAGAAAGCCCGCTTAATTTTCATCACAACACTTTAATTACTGCAGCAATCAATCTACCGCAAACTTTGTTGTTCATCAAGGTACTCCGCGTGATTCCGAGCCTAAAAGCAATCAGATCACACCCGTCTAAGAAATAGGTATTCGACGAAAACAAGCAATCTCACAATTAATGACCCGAATAACGACCTGTTTAATGAACGATTTTGTGAAAACAACACTATTTTCTGGAGCGGAGGAAACACCTCAGGCTGTGTTGGGCTATTAATCACTACACCACCAGGGTTAGGGGCAGCTTAAGAAATGCGTGGATCCTGTCGGAAACTATTTGGCAATTTTGCTTCGGTTACGCATGTTCAAGGTCGGCGAAATTCGGGTTGCAATTTGTTTTTAATTTAAGGTAAAACATTAGCAAGTGTTGATTTAATCAATATTGTGTTTTTAAACTACTACATACATGGATATCACGCCCGTTTCTCGGTAGAGGGGTGGGCAGAAATCACGGATCCCCATCTGTCCCTATCCTGACAAACCACTTTCGCTTCATTCACAATCATCACCACCTCATACACATTTGGCGGTTATAGGTACTCCTAACTGATATATGTCTTCTTGTTTTACTTTACGCTAATCATACTACGTACTTTACGAGTTTATTCTAAACAATAATTGACTTTTTTAAACAGATCCACAGAGTCCAACCATCAGAGATTCGTTTAACCATCCATATTCCTACACATTGTCACTTAAATAATCCTCGAAGCGTTTACAATATCAAAAAGTACCTATGTATACACTCTCACTTAAATAATCCTCGACGCGTTTACAATAACAAAAAGTACCAAAACTCATTAGTCGCATACAACTCTAACTAACCTAACCCGACTGCAACCCTCTAACAAGTCAAATATTTAGCTTAACCCTAAAATCTTCCCAGATTCCCACACGTTACGTTGGGACGTTACCTCATAAGCATTAGCATACAGGGACAACAGAGCAATCAAGGTACGTTGTAGAAGCTGATTGTTCGGGATTTGGCATCTGCTATCCAGATTGGATTATGCGGTGTCCCCAGCACCGACAATGTCGTGATTTATGGCTCCTCGCCTTTATGAGGAACCCACGGGTTGTTGGTGACATGTACACTGCTAGAGGTGGCATTGGTTTGGTATGTAGGTGTGTGTGTGGGTTAAGATAAGGGGTGGTTTTGTTTGTTTATGTATTGGTTTTATTATTGGTCATATTTGTGTTGTAGAAAGTAACAAATATTATTACTTGTATGTTATTGATTCATGCAATTATTTTAATCATGAATAGGTATGTACATATTCTAAAACCAGGTTTAAAATTGTACTTTGCAACTCCATATTGCATACACATCACGCATGATTCCCTGTAGAGCGGCAGGCAGAGATCACAGATTCTCTTTTTTCCCGATCCGATTTTCACTTCATTGACACTCATACATCTTCTCATACAGACTCGGCGGTTATAGGTATTCTTAACGTCACCCTTTTTTAATATAGCGTATGTCTGACTGTCATATGTCTTATTGGACCGGTCCCTACGTAACCGCCCTTCCACTTAACTCATATATATTCCATTTGTCAATCTGTTATCATTCATCCGCATAACATGTCCAGGCCATATTGATAAACGGAATAAATATAAATGAAATTTTACACAAATATTTGTAAATAATGTCAATACTAAAACCAATAATAACCATGCTTGGACCAAAATTAGCTGGCCACGGGTTATGAAATCACTAACTCTATCAAGCTCTATGTAGTAACTCTACAACCTCACAACCTAATCTTTTCCCCACTCTTCTAGGTATTATACCTATTTAATCAATCAGTATTATGAAATTAATAGTCTCTAATAAGCCAAGCCTTCAAAGCCTGATAAGTGAGAATGATAGGGTAAGCACGCGGCGCCCGTGCCATACATTAATGAGATGCAAGCGCTTTGAGCGAAGTCAAAGCTAATTAGAGATCAATTTGAGTACGTATTGGCGGAGCATTTCACCATAACAGTCAGAAGATATTATGTTGTATATGTGTTTGTGTTGAAATTGTGATGATTAAGCCTTTTGGTATTGGCGGTATATCTATGTATATTTTATTTGATATTGAATTAAAAAGCGTCATATAACGTAAATATGTAAAAGTAGAGTAATAACGTAGCAAGGTAAAGTAAATACTATTAAATATGTCAAAATAATGTAGTATTTACAAATAATAATTGTTTCCAAGCGTAAAACTATATTTTGCTAAATATTATCTCTAAATAAAAATATATACTTTATACCGTATAATCATTGTCCAATTCACGCGTAAAAACATATTATTTTAAATCCATTTAACGAAAACCTCTCTATCTATCTTTTCCCTCTAAATTGAATAAATTCTAGTGTCGGAATAGAGATGCTTAATGCCATAATACAGCCGATACTGAGGAAACATTCTTCGGAGCGGATTCGGTCGGAGCTCCACTGGGAGGGCTCGCACGTTTGTATAAGTGAGATACAACTCCCTTGCGAGAGATTTGCATGCTCACCTGCTCGCCTCTATAGTGTAGCAAATACCTAAAATATCGCTGCACTAGGGAATCGCGCACTACCCACTCGGTTCGCTTTTTGAAACACTCTTGGTTAAAATGGTTATGTTAATTGGTAGAGAATAGAGAATGGTATATTAAGGTGGTTTGTACACATGGAGCGAATGGATGAAAGGAGGGTTATGAAAGGAATCTTATAAAGCTAAAGTGGAAGATAGAGTTGAACGGGGTAGGCCGCGTAGAACTTATCTAATTGTGACATTTTTGCTAAATGGCAATCGATAGTCTCTCTCGTTAGGGATGAAGAGGCGAGAATATGTAAACTTATTTTCTATTTAAATGTAAATTAATTGGTTATAAAGTATATGTAATCGTGTAGAATAATGTATCGTGCATGTTATATTAGAACCGACTTTTCTGTACGAGCAAACTTAAAGGTGAATTAATAATGAATAAAATGATTGTTACATAGAATAAGTAACATTTAACATTTGCAACTCAATTTAACTGACATATTATATCAGAATTTAATAGTAATATAACCAACTCTATTAAAATCTACATTTCCGTAATAGTCAACTATACCATTAAGCAAGACAATTAAAAGTTACATTCCAACATAAACATTACAATGTAAACTTAGAACCTTACTTCCAAGTACTGCCTCGAGTATAATAATAATCAAAGAAGACCATTTCAATGAACAGAGAACGGAGAATGTAATAATAATGTCCTTAGAGAACTTCGCAAATTTACGATGACATGCAAAATTTAATTTCGGTGGGAACGAGGTAATTCCATGTTCTAAGTTCCATGATCTAACTCTGGGAATCTCGAGGATCCCGTTATAATAATTGCTATCTAGACTCCCAATTAGGGCTAAGAATTTCGAACAATGATTTAAGACTATTGATCTACGACCTAAGTGGTGAGGCTTCCAGACTACGGTTGGTTTGGTAAACAATTTTCAGTATCGCCGAGTTCGAATTAATTTGGTACTGTTAGTTTTTTTTGTATGAAAATTTTTAATGTGTGACTGTGAAGATAATACATACAACGTACAACGATGTTATAAAGTATCTCTGTCGAAAAGAATACGAGTAGATGAGAAAAACATTGCAATGCTTTCGCTTGGCCACTAATCTACCGGCGTCCAAGTTGTGACATTTGTGTTACTAAAGTATCGTTTTTTTATATTATTTACGATCATTGGGGTTCTAAGAGTTTTTAGACAAAAGTAAAACACCAAATTTAGTCCTTTCAGTATCTGTGCCTATAAAAAATTACAAGCCTACCCATGATCTTCTCTATATAAACTAAGGTAGAAATGAACACCATTATACAAACGCAGATCCAAGTTTTCATTAAAGGCAAACCAGCTGGTTCTCTCGACATGCCCACCGCGAAGGCTCCAACCGAACAGGCCCCAGCGAGCCCACTCCACGTGATTTATCGAAACGTGAAACAAATAAAGGCCTCACTGCCAAACTAACCCCATTTATTCGGAAAGGTACGCCTCTCGAATTAGAAACATTCTACGTGCTGACGATCGCTTAATACTCGTATACTCTGTGAAAGGTATTCAACAACGCGAAGGTCGTAGACGTTGCTACGGAGAAAGTTTAGTTTATTTATTTGGAGTAGTTAGTTTACATTGAGAAGAATAGCTGAAGTGTCGTTCATATATACATATATTGTCACTAGATACTTTTCTTTTAAAGAGGTTATGACTAGAAGAATATAGGGTTAACTGCTATTTATTAAAATATGCGTGTGCTTGTTTGATTTTAATGCCATCACAACTACGATTTTAATACTACGAATGTCCGAGAACATGCTATGTTACTCCTACGTATGTACCTCGACAGGATTGTATGTATGTTGTAACTTGTAACACATTGTAATGGTGAAGACAATATGTCAATAATCACTAATTAGTGAGAGTATTCGGTATCAGCGTGATCTGTAGAACAATATTAGTCAAAGCATATCACAGGTATTGAAGTAGTAGAAGCCCTATATGGCTTGAACATCATGCAATAAAAGCCATCAAGTAATATATTAATCAGTTATAATCCTTTCAGGCAGTGTATTTTTATCTTATCTAACTTAACTCCAATTTAAATAGGCCTTAAGGTATTCATCCCTTTGGGGAATATTGCCCCGATATATTTATTGTCCTTAGAATGATTTATTCACCCCAGTGGAACAAAAAGATGTATCTAACAGACGAATACCACTGCAGAACAATATCTTAATTGTAATCTTAATTACGCTTGCAAATTAATTAACCGCTATCTTGACATGCCTTATGATTTATTAGCGTAAATTCATTACTGTTAATGAAATATAAAGTATTCTTTTG